>NW_006497421.1:1349796-1360279 GCF_000471905.2 Amborella trichopoda
ACGTACTTTACTTCTTCTTCTACGTTTTAGTTCGTACCTACCGTCGTCCGTCGTAGTTTTGTTTTCGTTCCTTCTACGTCGTTTGTTTGTTGTAGGAGGTGTATATATGTTCTTCTCGTCTTGTGTACTCCCTCCTCTCTCTCTCTCTCTCTCTCTCTCTCTCTCTCTTGGTCATTGGTTATTCTTCCTCTCTTGGTGGTATTTTTCTCCAAACATTTTGGCTCGGATTATCAGGTACTTCTGCGAATTCTTCCAAACCCTAATTTTGATTTCCATTTCATTGCCCCAATTAGCTGAGGCTTTCTGTCATCTAGGTAAGTTTCACCCTAAAATGATTGGACTATTCACTATTTTCTTAATCCCTTTGCTGATCTGTATAACCTTTGTAAATCCAGAAACAATTGAAATTGAATTCGTTTTCAATTTTCTCAGCGATTCCTTTCTTTCTTTGGGTTTTATGGATACCAGTACCTGGAAACTCTGTAATTATCATAATTTTCTTTGATCGTTTTGTTTTCTTGGGATAAATGATGAAAAGAAAATGAATATTTTTCTACAAAATTTGAGAAAATTCTTATTGCCGTATTTTCAGAATCCCTAAAAAAATGGTTTTTTTTATGAGAATTTCAAAATCAATTCTCAAAATCCCATCTATCCCATCTGATGCAATAATGAAACTAGAACCACCCACGATTGCCTTCATGCCCAATTTCAAAAGAATCAGAACCCGAATCCACTAATATTGGGTTCTTGCAAAAAGAATCTCAGAACCCTAACACAAGTTAACATGATTCTTTTCTTGTTTCAGAGTCTACAAGACCACAAATGGGGTATTCCCATACTTGGATTGATATTATTGGAAGGATTTGTTATATTGGCTAATATATCGAAATTCTCGATAGAAGATGGTTGTTTCCTTTCGATAATTGATATGATTTAGTTGAGCTATTGTTTCTTATTAGCCAATTCTGAAGTTATAGGGGATACTGGAAATTATTGTTCTCATCAAAAGGTTGTTGAAATATTGGTTTAGATTGCTCATTTTCGAAGTTACAGGGTACAAAAAGGTGGAGAATAGTTAATTTTGTAATCTGAGACTAATGGGTTCGGTTCCATATCTGGTTTTCTATTGTTGTATATCAAAAGGAAATAAGGTTGTTGCAGAGTTTAGTTCTGGGGACAAACAAATAGAGAACCAGGCAGCTCTATGCTTAGAAAAGGTGCCACCTTATCATATCTGGTATTTCCATACCATTGGTAGAAGAATTTATGGTTTCTTAATGGAGGATGGGTTTGTTTATTTTGCGATTACAGATGAATCAGTCGGTAAATCTAGGGTTCTAGAGCTCCTAGAACAGGTGAGATACGAGTTCAAGAAAATTTCGAAGAATGGAGTGATGGGTGTTTTGGGTTTGAGCCCTTCTTATCATGAACAAATGGGTCCTACTTTACGACACCTGGTTTCTTCCATAGAGGCCTTGCCTCAAGTAGAGGCGGCTGCTTCTGTTGTTCTGCATGTGGCAAACCAGGATTCTCAAACATCAACTAAGGATCCATTATTGGGAAGTTCTAACAGGTCTGATAAGAAGATGAAATTAAAGGAGAGGAATGACACTGGGGGTGAGAATCATGTGAAATCTGTCGAAAATAGGGGAATTAAGCTCGATGTAGATTGTGATTCTGATCAATGTAGGTTACCTGCTATGTCTTTGCAGAAGAGCGCGAGTATGAGGATGAGAGAGGCTCGAAGAAATTGGCGGCGCAACGTGTGCATTGTTTTGGTTTTAGATCTTATCCTGTGCATTGTTTTGTTTGGCATTTGGCTTGGGGTTTGTAAGGGGTTAAGTTGCCTTTCTCACTGATGGTGGCCATCACTTGATTGAAAGTGCAATCTTTTGTGTGATTAAGCACCTTAGGAAATCCTCTGCACCTGATCCATTGAGACTAACGGTTGCAATATTGACATTGGTTTTGGAAAAAGGAAAGGAAGAGAAAAGAAATAATTGTTAGGCTTTGGGACACAAAGCTCTTTCTGAATTTTCCATTGGTTTCAAAACTGGATTCTGTGAAGATAATGGTGTGATGTCTTTCAAGGGTTCCATTGTTGGATTCCTGCGACTTGGTGTATATAGTTGCTATTGGGGGTTCTTGGATCTCATATGTTTTTCACTTTCGAATAGTTACATCGGCTTGCAGTGCTGGGGTGCATGGTTTGACAAGAAAGATACGAGGCCTTACCCCAAATGCTGTGAATTCGGCTGGCATCTCTCAAGGGTTGTTGGTAGAATCTGGCTCAACCAATGGGTGAATTCGGCTGGCATCTCTCATAGGTTTTTGGTAGAATCTGGCTCAACCATGGAATTGATATATCTTTGTATCATGACCGTGCTTTCAGTTTGTGTATGAGAATTTCAACACGTGATTTTATCAAGTTCTTTTGCATTGTGTTTTTCACTTGAATGTTGTGCTCTCTCTCTTCCTGATGACTCTTCTTGAAATGTTGTGCTCTCTCTTACTGATGACTCTTCTTGAAATTTATCTTTATTGTGCACTGTCTCCCTCATCCTTTTTAGAATATCCAAGACACTTCAACTTGAAAAAACAAGATTTCTGAAGTTTCTACAATATGAATGACATGCCACTTATACCAGAAAACTTTAGTTGCTGACTCCTTCCTCTTTTACCGAGTCCTCATTGGAAGACAAATCAAGATTTCCATTAAGATGTAATCATCTGCAATTACTTTTTAAGGAAGATTGCTTACATGCTACATGTGCTATGTGTAATGTATGTTAAATGTAGAAAATGAACCACCTACCCACTTATAAACCTATGATATGTCATCGTCGTATTGTTATTCTCCAACAGTGTTTAAAAAGTCAAGACTCGCCTGCGACTGGTGGGGATCCCGAGCCTAAGTCCCCCCACAGCCCGACTAGGGCAAGCCTGAGTCAGACAAGGGAATTTTTAATCAGAAAATTTCAAAATTATGGAAAAACAGTAGACTTGGCCTATTCCGGGGGGTTTTCTAGCCCAAATTGTCTGATTCACAATCCTGTCCATCTCAGGCATTTTGTCAATTTTTCAAATAACCTGCTTTGCACTATGTACATGGATTTATCTAACATGCCAAAAGCATGGTAATCTCTTAACATGCTCCAGAATTTTTTAATATAAATTCTCTCTATTTGTTGTTATTTATGGGCCCAAGGACGAAAACTCTATCCAAGTTTGGTATTATAGTGGATTCAGCCCTAACAGTGCATTATCATATTATTGATACTATGTCAACCTTCTGTACTTTATTTTGGCGACATCCTATAATTGCCATTGCCCAAAATGATTCATGAAAGGGAGGGTGTTTTTACATTCCTAGTGGTTTGAGAATCTTAACAGCTATATATTGAATATGTTAAAGAAAACCCAATATGGGTAGATTTGGGTTCGTGATATTAATTGGTTTTAGGGCTTTGAGGATCTCAGCACATTTCAAATCCAGGGTGACTCACTCGGAAGAAAAATGGTGTTAATTTGGATGATGTTGAGTATTTTATGGACATCTTAGTGTCTATTAGAAAAATAAGGATCTAGTATAGACCTTAGGTTAACACCGTCAGATCAATGGAGATATGGCGTTGAGAAGACTGGGACCTATCACTTGGATCGTGTCTTATTCCGGTAGGTCCGACTATTTATAATTGTACGATCTAGTGATTTGGATCGGGAATCCAAAGTCCATATCGGATTCAATGGGTGAGCGATCCAAGTCCCCCTCTATATATGCAATTAGTGGTCCGGTGAGTGATCACAATCCAAATCAACTAGGAGGGCTAAAACTGGTCCGATCTAGGTCTATACCTTAAAACACTGGACTGGGCATGGTCCGAATCTAACGGACGGGATAGGCGAACCGACTGGATCCAAGTCACCCACACACAACGGGTATGATCTAAAGTCCAACAAACCAACAGAAGCGAGCTGACTAGATCCAACCCCACACACACAAAGGCATCAACCTTATATTATAGAGGTAATACCCCTCAAAACCCATCAAAAAAGTAGTTCCAGTGATGAGAAATTGTCAAATTGATCATCTTGGTATGTACGAATTTAAAGGAAAAAGAAAAAGCTTTTAAAGTTCCAAAAATACTGCATCTTATAACATATTATTTAGACCATCCATCTTATACCACAAGATCTTTAAGGGTTTAAGAGAGAGAGAGAGCGCAATTAATACATGACATCGACTTTAAACAATCAAAGTAAGACACACCTCCAATGCCGGACAAAGATACAATGAAATCATTTTTTTTTTCATATCCATACATCACAAGATCAAGATGACCAATTTACTCCTAACATCACTAACTTTTCCTATGTATTTTTAAGGCATCACACTGTTATATATAGGGAATGTATACAATGAGATCATTTATCTTGCACAGGGAGGTCACAATTACTTACAACCATCCGATGTAAAATTTGATAACTTGGGTGTGTTACAAAGTTCGTAAAAATTTCTTTTGAACTTTAAGCTTGGTCAAAGAAATAAATGTAACCACCCAATTTTACATCTAGTTAAGATTAATTGTGACCACCTTGTACAAAAGATAAATGGTATCATAATATATATATATATATATATATATTGGAAGAGACTACAAAACGCCTATGGGCAAAAAATGAACAGTATTTTTGCCCATTGGCTCGGCGTCGTCTGATGGCATGGATTAAATACCGTCACAAACTTAGTATAAGATCACAATCACTCTTGTCCATCAAATCTTAAATTGAGATGTTGTAAGTGAATCGCTCATTAGACTCAGAGTTCAAAAAAAAAAAAATTGAAGTTTGTGGCGCACCCCAACCCATCCACTATAGGAAAAAGTTTATATTAGGATGGTACCTTATAATGTAGAACTACGGATGCCCCACAAAAATCCATCGGAAAAGATAGTTTTAATGTTGAAAAACTATTTGATTGATCATCTCAACATCGAGATGTATGAGTATGAAAAATAAAAAGATTTTAAGTCTAAAAAATAGTACATTTTACAACATATTATCTACACCGTCCATTTTCAAGATTTTCATATGTTTGTAGATCTACTTAATTTTAACCATTTTTAAATTTGAAATTTTATAATTAGATATAAAAATTGATTTTGAGATAATCCTAAGAACATTTTACATCAAAATTCTATACCATGATAAAATTTGAAGGTGCCCCTTACCTCTACACCTACGGATGTATCCGTATGCAAACTGCACCCCATATATATATATATATATATATATATATATATATATATATATATGTCACTATATTATTATAATATAATAAAACCATACATCTAAAAAACCATATTTGTGTGACCCCAAATTTCACATACTCTCTTCATCCCAATAATCAATCCAAATAAAATAAAATTCGATTTGCACCATAGATATAATTAAAGTGAGTTCCTTCTGATAATAAATCTAGACCATCCATTTGGTGAACTTCAAAATAGATTTAAGACTTTTTATAAAAAGTACGATTTGTATAGAGCCTAGGCTCTAAACAATCAATTAGACCTAGGTTCTAAACAATCAATTAGAGCCTGACCTTCAAATCGTATCAAGAAATGTGGTTTCAATGTTGGAAATCTTTGTGATAGCCTTAAAATACACTTTTATATTTATTTATAAAGTTTAAAGCTTCAAACATAGTGTAGATCAACATCTCTATGAAAACTTAAAAATCTTGAAAATTGATGGTCCAAAAACAACTCTTCTAGTGAAATTTTTAAGGTAGGCTCAAATTTGATTGTTTAGAGCCCCGGCTCTATATAAACTTTTCCCTTTTATGAATTCAAGACCAATTTTTTCTTTTTGAATATTATTAGCCTAAAGCTATTTAAAAAAATTAAAAAGGAAAAAGATCCTTCCAAAGCTTAGATCTAAACATCTCACTAAAATAGACAGCCTCTATTAGTTAGACTAAAAAACACTTTTTAGTTTATATTTTCAAATTTTCCCCTTTTTTGTGATTGTTCATTAGAATGAAAAGAGTCTATTAAAACATTTAGGGTCAAACAAATAGCCCTAAGATGCTTTTTGAGTTACAACACAGTTACACTCATTTAAAGCAGAAAAGAGCTACAGATTTGAATTCGAAGTCTCGAGCATAAATCGAGGATTTAACAGACCCACTTTATGTACATTGAGGGCACACAAAACTAAATAAGTAAAACAGGAAAACAATATTGATCACCAAATTATAAACACCAAGACAATAAAACAAGATTCAACCCATATTTTGGAAGGAATCAAGGAACTTGGAGTCAACAGGGAACAAGCTGACTTGATAGTGGATCTGCCTCTAGATAAACATCCTCTTGAATCTGTTGAGATTCCAGGACATTTCTAGCAGCTTCAATAACAACTTGGTCACTCACATAATGCTGCCCACAAACTGGCATATAGATATCGGCACCACCAATTAGCTCCTTTTGTGTATCTCCAGTCTTTCATAGCGTGAAAAAAACCTTCTTGCCACAGAGCTCACAGCCAGCTGGTAATTTAGTAACAGAATCAGCTAAAGGGATGATATCAAGCTTTGATCCAAAGCTCTTCCTACCAACCAGAAATAATTTGCATATCAGTAAAGGTGTACAAAACTTCCTCAACATAGTGTGTCTAAAGAGGTCTCTTGAATATGACCTCTCCCCCTCCTTGCCAGACCCCCTCACCCAACTCTCTCTCTCTCTCACACACACACACGCGTGAGCGTGCACAAAATGAGCATCCCAAAATAAAAATACCAGCATGGTTAGTAATGTATGCCTACTTTCCCAGAGACTCTGCTGCATTGTAAATAAGAGTTGGTATTTTGAAATAAGGGGCAGTACCAATCGTAATGGTATTTTGAAATCCGGTCTTCTTCTGATCTTAAAGAAGCAAAAATTCAACAATAATTGAGGGGAAAATATGGCTGTAAATCAAGTTATGGAGAAAAAGTTATCTTCTTCATTCATAAACAAATTCTCTACAAAAATGTTCCAGTCCCTTCTAATTGGGTTGTCAACCCTCTTAAATACAAAATAAAAAAATAAAAGAAAATCTCTCTCTACAACCCATGTCTCTCTCTCTCTCTCCAACCCACGTATCTCTCTGTATCTATACGTCTTTCTCTCTCCCCAAGTTAATCTCTCTCTAGATCATGCAAACTCAATAATTTCCATCCCATGAATATACAAGCCCCTTTCCCTCACATGATCTACTTTCCTCCTATAGACCCTTATCATATCCATGAAAGCGCTTTGTTTGACGAAGCAGGCTGGAAATGCTTGTGCTTTGCTTAGAGAAATGACAAAGCACGGTTGCGTGCCAAATTCTGTGATTTATCAGACATTATTCATGCTTTTGTGAAGGAGGGTAATGTCAAGGAGGGTGTGAAGCTTTTAGATAAGATGTTATTAATGGGTTGTGGGCCTGATTTGGAGACTTTCAATGATGCTGTTGGTGGGCTTTGCAAAAAGGGTCAGTTTGTTGAGGCTGTTAAAATGGTTGACAGAATGATAATCCGTGGGTTCACACCAAATGCTTTAACTTATGGGATTTTGATACATGGGTTTTGCAAAAGAGGCATGGTCGATGAGGCAAATGCCCTTTTGAGAGAATTGCCTGACCCCAATGTAATTATGTATAATACTTTAATCCATGGTTACCTCAAAGAAGGAAGATTTAGTGAGGCCAAGACTTTGATGCATGAAAACATGATAAAGAAAGGATGTGAGCCTAATGTCTATACGTATGGTATCATGATGGATGCTCTTTGCAAGATGGGCAATGTGGGGTCGGCGAGAAGATTACTAGATGAGATGTTGATGAACGGTTGCATGCCCAATGTGGTAATTTACACTATCTTGGTAGATGGGTTATGTAAAGCAAGGAGATTAGAGGAAGCGTTTGAGGTCGTAGAGGAAATATCAACTCAAGGAATCAGTTTGAATGTTGTATGTTACAATTGCATTATACATGCTCTTTGCAAGGACCAAAGAATCAATCAGGCAATGCGACTTTTTGATAGAATGTCACAAGAAGGTTGCAAACCTGATATATTCACTTTCAATTCTTTGATCGATGGTCTATGCCAGGATGATAGGTTAGAGGAGGCTTTCGAGGTCTGTCGGGACTTGTTAGTACATGGTTTAATACCTAGCAACACAACTTACAATACCCTAATTGGTGCCCTACTGAGAAGAGGTTCTATAGAAGAGGCTCAAAACCTTGTGAATGAAATGATATTCAGAGGAAATTCCCTTGATGTTATCACTTATAATTCTTTTATTAAGGGATTATGCACAGAAGGGGTGATTGAGAGGGCCTTGGGTTTGTTTGAAGATATGGTGAGAAGATGAGTTGCTCCAAATAACATTTCTTAGAACATTCTGATAAATGGCATATATAAAACTGGGAATATTCAATCTGGTCTCGAGCTTCTAAAGGAAATGCTCCATCGTGGTTGTATGCCTAATATTGTAACTTATAATAGCCTGATAAATGTTGAAAATCTGGGAGGATAGGAGAGGCCTTGAATCTCTTTGAGAGGCTACAAGCCGAAGGAATAAAACCTGATACTGTTACATATAATACATTGATAAGCTGGCATTGCAAGGAGGGAATGCTTAATGATGCCATCTTGCTTCTATATAGAGGAATTAGTCATCGGTTTTATGAGAGTTTGGGGTTTCAGTAGAGAGAGAGAGAGTGTTTGGGCAGAGAGAGAGAGCAAAATAGGTTCTAGAGAGAAGATGGTGGGGACTCTAAAGAGGTGAAGATAAGGATCAGTAAGAAACGGCATGAGGAGCTCTTGGGAAAGATGGAGCTTCATGGCATGTCCGTTGATCAGATGATTGAGCTGCCCATGAACACAAATGGTGATAAACACAGGGGCTGGAGGCCTGTGCTTCAGAGTATACCTGAGGGTGAATCATGTTTGAAAGTTAGCGTGGGTTTGGGAGGTTGATCGGGGGAGAGAGAAAGGGAATCATGGCAAGAGAGGGATTTAGAAACAATGCCTTTTCTAAATTTGTTTGGGTAAAAAATATTAGTAAAAACTAAATAAAATATGTTTAGGGGGTTAGGCGATATAATAGAGTGAATTTTTATGTAGTAAGAAAGGTTTCGCAACCTTGGGTCAATGGAGAAATGACAGTTGAAAATGAGGTCTACAGCGATATTTTCCCAATTAATAATTCCATGCATTAACATAAGTTTGACTTATTTCCATAAAAAAAGCATCCAATTTGATCTATAAATTGCACTTGATTGTATCAGATAGACACAATTAGTAAGCAAGAATACATCAGTAGCAGGATTCGACAAGGTTGATTCCATTTAGAATACCCAAGTACCTAGAAAAGCATAAACGCCATTTTCAAATTTGAGGAAAGAAAAATAGGATGAGCAATGAATGGTGATGAAATACATAACCTCTGCAGAGTCAATCAAAAGCTAATAAAATTTCTCATATACAAACCCAATAATCCATAAATACAAACCTATCACAGGGTTTTCAAACCAAAAAACCTAGAAATACAATACTAATACAAACTAATATTTCTCATATGCAAACCCAATAACCCATAAATACAAACCCATCACAGGGTTTTTAAACCAAAAATCCCATAAATACAGTACTAATACAAAGTAAGGATTCTCATATGCAAATCCAATAACCCATAAATACAAACCCATCACAGGGTTTTCAAACCAAAAAACCCAGAAATACAGTACTAATACAATCTAATACAAGTTATTCGTACCTCTATGACAGCGAGCGAGAGGGCTTTCCCTTCTGTTGTCATCTGAGAGGCACAGAGAGAGGAAGAGGCGCAACTGAGCCTGGATGAGAGAGAGAGAGAGACGACAGTTTAGTAGGGCTTCCCTGTTGTAGTATGTGATAGCGAGGGACAAAAATGGAGAGAGAGAGAGAGAGAGATTGCGTATGAGAGGAGTAGAGAGAGAACAAAAATGGCAAGAGGGAGCAATCGTTTCGGCTCTGGTTTAGAGAGGGAGCGAGGGAAAGATGGCTCGTCTGGTTTAGAGAGAGAGAGGGACTGATAGCATTGGTCATCTGGTTTAGAGAGAGAGAGGGACTGATAGCATTGGTCATCTCGTTTAGAGAGAGAGAGGGAGTGACAGTATTGGTTGTCTGGTTTAGAGAGAGAGAGAGGGAGTGGTAGCATTGGCAGAGAAAGAAAGATAGAGTATGAGAAGGGTTTGAAGTACTTGGTAGGCCTGCCATCTCTGTATACTAGGAGGGAGTTTGCAGGGTTATGCAGGCTCCATTTTCGAAGGCAAAAAGCATGAGTTTTCCCTTTTGAATGGTGGTCGTCCATCTTCAGCGAATTCAGCCGGGCCGTTGGCGCACCAACATGCAATACGCAATGGGGCGTATGGCATATATATATATATATATATATATATATATATA
>NW_006497421.1:1378917-1401355 GCF_000471905.2 Amborella trichopoda
CTTTCCTTACGTAGTTAAGTTAAACCCCTTAAACCTAACGTATAGTGTAGTACCGTAAACGGGTAAGGTAAGTAAATAAGTAAAATAAGATACAACAAACAACTACTCTCTCTCTCTTCTCTCTCTCTCTCTCTCTCTATCTCTCTCTCTCTCTCTCTCTCTCTCTCACACACACACACACACACACGAAAAAACAAATATACTTCAGAACTTAAATGTACGTTTTTAGAAGGAAGATATGGATGGATAGTTGTTCATAGGCTTCTTGCACTTCTAGAAGTGCCGGATTTGAATTCCACTCCTAATCAGAACCATAGAAAACACAATGCTTTCAGTAATAAAAAAAATCAGATTTTCATTCTTGAGGAGCCAAAATTATCTACAAAAAGAAAAAGACTCAGATGACTAGAGAGGAGATGATTTAGTCTGCAAGTGAAGGGTGGCATTGACAAATGAGCTCCTAAAATGAAGCCTAGGATAGCTGTTTGTTCTGCTAGGGCATGAGTTTCATTGAGAACCACCACCATTTAGGTGTGAGATGCAATTTTACAATAGTCAACTTACAAACTGGTGGTTTCTCTGGTCCAAGAGGCTTTTGTGAATCCAAGACAACAAAAGAATCAGGCAATTTGCCTAATGTAATTAAGTTGGCACAGCAGGAAACAGTACACTAATGGAGCATAGTGAATCCAACAGATAAAAGTACAGATCATAGTGTTTCAGCAAAGGCTTTCTTTAGCCTTGTTTTCAGAGAAGAAAATGGTGAGGCCAACTCCCTCACCAAAGATTGACAAGCTGGAGATTCACTCCTTGGGTATGGGGAATAGATTTCCAACTTCTTTGATGCCGCCATTTTGCACGTCCCCCATTGACTGCATAGCTTCAAAGCATGAGATATCCACCTCATGATCTCACAAAACTACCACCATCTACCACTTGAGGCTAGCCGTCTCTCTCATAATCCTAGAGATGATCTTCCTTGAGAGTGTGCCCTCTTCTGTCAATCCACCTGTCAAATCTCCTATTGCTCTCTCCCACCTGTCAATCCCCCGATTGCTCTCTCACCCCTACCAGGCTGTTTCCTCATTAACTAAACATATCAATGATAAGCTAAAATTCATTGAAAGATGATGTATGCAACTCTAAATATGACCATGTTTTGGAACTCCAGCAGCACTCTCCATGACCCTCACTCCCTTCCTCCCCCACATTCCTTCATGTTCTAATTCTTTAGACTATGAAATGAAAGGGATGAAATCTGATCCACTAGAGCCAATGTAAGTAAACCAGAAGAAGCATGCTTCATGAGCCTCGTCCTCCTTTCCAACCTTATCCTCCAAGCTGCCACCCTTGATAAACTAAATGGCATGTGTCCATCAGTCAACACACCCCATTATGAGCACCTAAAAAATGTAATACGTGTACTTATAGGTCTGATGCCCCCAAAACCTTAGCTTGATTGAAAAAAAACTCCAATGCCTATCCCAGAATATGTATGGGCCTGTTTGGATGACAATTGATTTTTCCTGGAATAGACTATCTTATCTGAAATAAATATACACTAATACTAGCCAATATTATTTTGTTAGTTGTTTAGTACTTACCTTGTATTGCATATAATATTATTTAAATGTAGATTTGCCGATAAGTTTATTGCAAATAACTTTATAATGGCACTTCAAACAACATATAACTCATTACCAAAATTGATTTAATTGAAGCAATGAATTATTAGTGGTAATGACAACATCAAACATGCCCTATATCTTTGGCTACCCCACATACATGTCAACTAAATTGTTACAAAATAAAAATAGCAAGCCCCCACACCTCCCTTCAATACAACGTTATTCTCAAAGTTGTAATAATCAGGATGTTGCAATAACTGGGATTGAGATTCATCCAAAAAGAAAGATAATTAGGATCGAGTTTTTGTTTTTGAAGCTACTCAAAGATGCCTTATTTTTTAATAAGTTATTTTGAAGATCCTTGTGAGTTGTAGACTAGTAGTTTAGTACCATAACACCATAACATAAAGACTTGTTGAACTTGTACACTTGGAAAGACTTGAAATATAGAACATGATTGTGTCAATGCCTCCCAAGGGAGAGTAGCACATTATGGCAGAGATCTGTGAGATTTCTGACAGCCACAATGTGCCCCCTAGTAGAGATGGCAATGGACCCGGACCCGACCCTTACCAGCCGGGTATACCCGACACAGGTCCGGGTATGGGTCCAAGTTTTGGACCCGCGGGTAGGGTCCGGGTCCAATCAAGGTTACCAAGATAGTCCAGGCACTGGTCCTGCTATACCCTACCTCTGTGCCTGCTATACCCTACCCGGCAGGTACCTGGACCCAACTTTTTAGTTGCCCAAAGGCCAAAGCCCCAACCCTACAATTGTTTCAATACTTTTCGTCTTCCCCTGGTTCCCCAAACGGCCAAACCCCATCGCCATCCCCCCTCCTCTCAGTTTCTTGGAGACATAGCTCTCTCTAGATCTCGAATGTCTCTCTCTCTCTCTCTCTCTCTCTCTCTCTCTCTCTAATTGCCCACCCCTCAAAAATCAGTTCTCTATTGTTCACCATTGTAGGCTACAAAGAAGGAAGCTCATAGTGATGGTGGCAATGGACCCGACCAGACCCGGGACCCGAATACATTCGAGTTTGGGTCTGGCTGGACCCGACTCATTGCCACCGCTATCTCCTGGTCATATGCCGCGTAATCCAATGAGATAGTCAATTTATTGGCAAATGAGGGAAGTGGAATGTTCAGCGTTGTTTATTTCCATAAAAAGAAATTTGGGGTATTTGAAATGCGATTTTCGCTTCTCATAATTTCTCTGCAGGACTAACATACTTGTTTCTTTACATATTTGAGATGCCATGTTCGCTCCTCACAGTTCCTCCACTGGACTGTTGTACTTCTTTCTTTACATACATAATATGAAATTTAAAACTCTGAAAATAGTGCATATCAAGTAGATATATGAACACTTGAAAAAGTAAAAAATGAACAATCCAAATAATGTCTTACAAGATGCACCATTTTAGGACTTGAAATCTATTTTTTTCACCCCCACATCCATACATCTCAAAGTCAATATTATCAATTGGAAGGTTTTCCAGTGTTGGAACAATATTTTTTGAAGGATTTTTTAGGCCCGCCTTACTTCTACATTATAAGTCGACACCATCTGTGAACCTTTTCCAAATATATATAAAATTACCAAATACCTTATATACATTACAAGTTGGTCATAGATATGAAATGAGAGAATACCTTTTCTTCAAGGAAGGATCGTGGAAGAATTCACAGGAGTCAGTAGGACCCAAGCTTATCACAGACCCAACCTCTGTAGCAGATAAAGCAAAAATCTACAAAAAGAGAAAAATAGCAAATACACATATATAATCTTTCTTTTGGGCTTAACGAGCCATAAGTCAATAACAGTTTGTTGAATCCAACAAACAATACAAGATGGAAAAAGGAACACAACATTGTGCGGCATAAAAGGACTAATGGGACAATAAATTTCAACAATATTCTTCAATGAAAAGATTTTTGCCCCCAGTTATGGAAATTACGGTAGAACCCATCCAAGTCAACATATGGCAAAAAAGGACTAATGGGACAATAAATTTCAACAATATTCAACAATAAATAGATTTTTGCCCCCAGTTATGGAAAAAGGTCGCACCCATCCAAGTCAACATATGACAACATATGACAAAAAAGTACTTCCCACTAAATGAAACTAAAAAGAACATCATCCTTCCAAAAGGTGGCAAAGCCATTCTTAAATAGAAAATCAGATAATTTCATCATTGGACTTGAACTTACTATTACTTTCGCGTTTCTCCAACATCTAGTGTAGTCTTGCAAAACTTTGAAAGACAGTGACATGTTATGTAGAAGTAATTCAAAAAGAAAGTATTCTTCAGGCAAACAAGATTGGTTACAATAAAGGCACAAGTGCATATAGTGAGTGAAGTTGATTAAAATTAATTAACTTTTGATCAATCAGGAGCCACCTGTCTCTTTTGCCAGTCATATTTACGTACACCAATCGCCGGAAAGAATGTCAAGAGCACACAGCCCCGCCTTTCGATTCGCATAGAATCAGGCTGTTCATTGCAAAGATTAAAAAATGAGAAGAATAGAGACAGAATGACAGATAATATCTCAGTAACATTTCAAGTTACTAAATAGAATATATACAGAGAATTTTATCAGAAAACAAAAAAGTCAGGATCTAGGTGCGGGCGTAAGGTGCCTGCAACACTCGCAAAAATCGCACAGAATATCATGAATATTGGAATCTAAAGAAGGTCCCTGCAGAAGTACTTAAACTGATTAAATAAAAAAATCATTTGGCATTTAAATAATGAGAGAAACAATATTATTTTGTAAGATCTCTTAGAGGAAATTGGGTAATTGAGCTAACCTAAAAAAAGATTTGACACGATTGAGGAATGAATTGGAAATTCCAAGATTCTTGAGCAGTAGCATAATTTACTGTTTTGCTGTTTTCCTAAAAAACTCATCATCAGCATGAAATATAATGAGACTTCAAAATTAGAGCATACATTTAGCTTACTGAATTTGGGTCCAATAGGATCCATTTTTAATGCAGCTTTTCCCTTGAAAATGCAATAGGGCACAGAAAGTTTGCACAAGGAACCTGTAGAATTACAAAGGGGCTCAACCATGTAAACTAGTAAACTATAGAAACAAAATAAAATATCTTAATATCCTACAAACCCATATTGTCTTATCCATGATAGATTTGCCAATGGAAAACGAGGAAACACCTAACTGTAGACATACCATTGATCCCTAGATCCCCACTAACTGTCGAAATTCCAACCCGTGATGTTCGATGGTACAGGCAAGGAATATCCGTACAAACAGCCTTTGCTGGTAATTGTTTAAAAGTCAGGGCTCTTCTGTTAAACAGTCACTGACATAAGTTACACGATAACAAAATATCCAGTGTGGCTCTATAGAAAGTAGGGAAAAGATATTGCAATTACTTTAAAATAATAATAAGAAGAAATGTACCACAACTCAGTGCAACATGGTAAGATGGTCCATTGGGGTCATTACCCTCCAATGGAG
Source organism: Amborella trichopoda (assembly GCF_000471905.2). The sequence continues at coordinate 1,384,040 of NW_006497421.1, forward strand.
CGACCGTGATAAGGGTAAATAGGAATTTGCAAATGGGTCGTTGTCATGGTCTAGTGGTTCTCTTTCTCCATCTTCTTCCATAGGTTCATAGTCCACAACTCAATGGAACATGAAGGGATGGGGCGGGATACACAAATGGGTTATTTTTCATGGCCTAGTGGGTCCCTCGCTCCATCTCCATCCATCAATTCATCAGGCAGTGATGAGCCCAATAAACTGACTGAACCATCACCCATTGGATCATAGCTTAATCATTGGGAAATATATATAACCCCATGGGTAATGCTATATGGTACTCGAAAGGACCACCTATGGTTCATTCCTGATGATGGACAATAGAGACTATGAATGTCCAGTGGGCCCCAGTGGGGTTAGTCTCCACTATCCATCATCAAGAATGGACAGTGAATAACCTTTGGAATACGACATGCAATGTTCCATTTGAATAGTATACTATTCCTCAATATTGGACATTATGTGCATCAGTTATTTGCTGTATTGAATAACTGTAACAATACAATGGTTGTTTAACTATTACGCACTTTTATGTACAGCTTTTCTCAACATAAATCAAGTAAATTTGTCATCCATATCGCTCTTCATGCAAGGTCTACCAAGATTTACTATTCAGTAATCACTATTCACCATATTGTAAGTCTCATGAACAGTTTCTTATTCTGATCTCTTCATCTGATGATTTCTTATTCAGATTCAAAATAAAACTTGGAAAACATATGAGCATGAACTTTAGAAAATAACCAGAAAGAGCACTGTATGACACATTGAGACAAGAATCCACAAATTATATAATCTACTTGACTAAACATGAAATTACACTTCACTCCATACTCGTGGACTTTTCTGCTATATACATCATTTGTCATCATGTACATATTAAGTTCAAAATAGAAAAACATTTTACCAGTGATCTAGAAACTAATTGCAATAAGCAAGGGAATTGCATATCAAAAATTGTCTACAGCACGTCCAAGGAGGTACGAAACTGTCTTTCACCAAAAAGCTGCAGAATAGATATAATTCAGAGAATAACATATTGGAATCTTTGGCAACTGACAAATAAAAGAAGGATTAAAACTTGAATATGCAGTGTGAATTTGTTCCTCTTATATTTTTAGTGAGATAATTTAGGACAACCATCCCGTTATTTATTCATGAGTACTATCGATACCCAGCAGAACATTATAGTAATCATTATAGGTGCATGGGAGTGTTTTGTTTTCTTTTGTCTTGATAAGTGATCTCATTGGCTTAGAAGTATTAGTAGGCTACATAATAGGACTGAGATACAAAAATGCATAAGAGCAGGACATATACATATCCATGATCCTTCTCCAAATCCAAAATCTTAATAACCACATTTGCATAATAAAGGATGAGATTCAATATTCAAAATGAAAAAAGAGCCCCAAGCATACAGTTGTTCCCTGGTAAACTTAAGCAGCCAGGAAGCCAAAACAACCAATTTCCCTAATGACACGAACAAAATGAAATGCACCTAAAATACACAAACTCTAGAATTTACTCAAGCTTCTACAGTTGCCTCCATGGAGACAAAAAGCCCGGATAATGCACTGAATCACATTTAGGAAGCCTGCTCAATGGTCTTAAGGAATATCTTGAGCATTGTTAAATTACTCAGTTCCGTTGGGAACTTGGCCCCTACCAAAACCAAGTTAACTTGGACCAAGTTAACTTGGACTAGTCTGAATGGACTTGCCTTAGTCCACAAAAGAACTCAAGAAATTTCATATCGTCATCATCATCCAGGCCTTGTCCCAATTATTTGGGGTCGGCTACATGAATCTTGTTCCTCCATTCTTCTCTAGCAAGAGTCATACCCTCAGTAAAACCAAAAGTCACGATATATTTTCTCACTACTTCTATCCATGTCCTTTTGGGCCTTCCCCTTGCCCTTTTAGGGCCTTCCACTTGAACCACATAGCACCTCCTAACCAGTGTTGTATTAGGTCTACGCTTCACATGGCCACCCCACCTAAGTCTACTTTCCCCCATCCTATAGCCATAGTGAAGCCACACCTAAGTTCCCTCGTATCTACCCATTCCAAATTCTATCATTTCTTGTCTTGCCACTCATCTATCTCAACATCCTCATCTCAGCTATGTTCATCCTTCTTGACTGCCCAACATTTTGTCTCATGCAGCATCCCCGGTCTTACAACCATCCTAAAGAACTTCACTTTTAATTTCAATGGTATGCAGCGATCACATAAAACTCTAGATGCACATCTCCACTACGCCACCCAGCTCTAATTTTATGTGTGACATCTTGCTTAATCTCTTCATTCTCGTGGATTATCGACCCTACATACCATAAACAATCTCTTTTAGGTATTTCTTGGTCATCAATCTTAACTACTTCCTCATTTTTACTCCTATTATTACTAAACTTGCAATCCATATATTTAATCTTAGTACAGCTAATTTTAAAACCTTTAGATTCTAGAGCATCTCTCCAACATTTGAACTTTGCGATGATGTCGCCTCTAGTCTCATCAATCAAAACTATGCCATCCACAAACAACATACACCAAGGTACCTCATCTTGTAGGTGTCTAGTTAACTAGTCCATAACCAAAACAAAGAGATATGCGACCCCTGATGTGCACCTATCATTGAGAACTTACTTGTCTAAGTTGTCTCTCCACTAGTTATCCGTACACTAGTTAACGGTCCCTTAGACATGTTTATCAGTATGTTAATATAGCCTATGTAGACTCCTTTCTTTTCCAACACCCACCAAATTAAATATCTAGAAACCCTATTGTATCATCATCATCGGAGCCTTTTTTCCAACTATTTGGAGTTGACTACACGAATCCCAGACCGTAATTCTACTCTATCAAGGGTCATGCCCTCAATGAGGCCATAATTCCCTATATCTTTTCTCACTACTTTCAACCCCATACAATAGTACCTTATTGTATACTTTCTCTAAATCAATAAAGACCATGTGGAGGTCTTTTCCATTTACCCTAAACTTCTCAATCAATTGCCTACGTAAAAAAATGGCTTCGATACTTGACCTCCTTGGCATAAAACCAAACTAATTTTCTGATACACTCGTTTCACGTCTTAGCCGTTGCTCAACCACTCTCTCCAATAACTTCATAGTGTGGCTCATAAGTTTAATCCCTCGATAGTTCGTACAATTATGTATGTCTTTTTTATTCTTGTAAATAGGTATCACAATACTCTTTCTCCATTTGTCTGGCATTTTATTTGTTCTCAACACCTTGTTGAACAGCTTGGTAAGCCAACATATGCCAAACCTTTATTGGGATATCATTTGGTCCCGATAAAGCCTTTATCGGGCTATCATCTGGTCCTAAAGCCTTTCCTATCTTCATATTTCTCAAAGCTTCTTTCACTTTAGATATCTTATTCTTGCGCATGTAACTATGATCTTACCTCCCATTTATGTCAAAGGTTCCTCCATAACGTTTTGTTCCCATAGTATTCGTTATTTAACAATTTTTTAAAATAAATTCTCTACATTTCGTTGACCTCGTCGTCTTTCACCAGGATCCTCCGATCCTCACTCTTAATGCATGCAATATGATCTAGATCCCCACACTTCCTATCTCTTATTTTTACTAGTTTGAAGACATCTTTTTTACCTTCTCTTGTCCCCCAATTTATTGTATAGATTATCATATACTTTTTCTTTTTTGACAATGGTGACTTTAGATTATCATATACTTTAAGTTTAGCCTTAGTATTTACTTAAGAGTTTTTCTTAACATTTTTACATTCTTCTACGCTTTGATCATTTCTTTTACATTGACAAGCTTTATAACATGATGGTCTTTCGCTAATAGCTTCTGAACCTACTCACTCTACCACCAGGTTTCTTTGTTGAAATTTCTTGGCTAGAGAAATTCCACATAAATTTGGGAAACATAAGAAAATAAATAATAATTAAAAGAAATAATATACGCGAGGAAAAATTATAATAATAAAAAATTCATGCAAAACATGGAATATATTGGTAAACAGCCCATTGATTTTTCATTAAAAGAGTTTGGAAGACAGTACAATGCATGTAGTTTACAGTGTCTCCTAAACACAAATTCATCCAACAGATAACACTCCAATACAAAGAAATATAAGAATCTCATTCTAGTACCAATAGTAGTGTCATGAAGGTACATGGGAATCTTGTGTCTCACTATCATGAAGGGGTCCCCCCATCATGGAGGGGGTCCTTCCCACCGAATATCTGCGAGATAAAGGAGCAATGCCTACCCCAGTAATCCCTCCATGCCAGGCTGGCACCTCAGAGTGAGAAAAAATGATCCACAAGCCAATTCACCAAGACTAGCCCAACCCTCATGCTCATCGCCACTTTGGTTGTCCCCCTCTACCTGGGCTGTCCCGCTCACCATCTGACTCTGCTGCCCAGCATCCTAACTATGTCAATGGCTCAATCGATGGCTATATCACTGGCTATGTCGTTCACCACCTAGGATATGCCGTTCAGCGCCTTGGCATTATCTCTGACTTTATTATAGGCCGCCACCTCTGGTGTCCCCCTAAATGGAGCTCCCACCATTTTACTCCTCAACTCCCTCTACTTGTGGCTCGTACATATCCTCCTAATTAGTCTCATCCACTTCTAAGTTGTCTAGCTTACTTGATTCTTCAAAGATCGACCATCAATTTTCAAGCAATCAGAAATTTTCAAAATCAAGAAAAGACTTGCCTAATTTCTTCAATCTACAAAACCCATGAAATCTAGTGTTTTTTCTCGAATCTAAGGCTTCTAATTATGTTGATCTAGTGAAAATCTTGCTTAGATAAATTTTCATTAAAAGTAGGGGTTTTGGGGCTTCTACAAGTGAGAAAAAATGAAAAGGGGGAACAGATTTCCAGCCCCCTCCTATGTTCTATTCAGTGTACAGTCCTCAAGTGAGTATTGTAACAACGCTCCTGAGTACTATAAAACTCAGATGAGTTTGCTCAATTTCTGTAGTACTTGAGCAAGTTTGTACAGCACTTACTCGAGTTTTGTACAAGTACCCAATTCCCTCAATTGTCTACATTATACTAGCCTCAACAGGGTGTCACGGCCGAGTAACTCAGTTGAGTCTAGGTCAACTCAGCCAAGTTCTCAAACACAGATCTTAAGCCCCCCAAAGCACCTTTAGACTTAACCTCCACAAACTCATTGATGTACTAGGTTTTTTTTAATCATTTTATTTTAGTATTTTTTACATTTTTAGGTTTAATTTGTATTGGGTTTTTAATCTTCTTTAGAAGTGTTTAGGTTTTTTTCTTGGCTGTAGAGATTTAAGGGGCAAAATTGGAAGATTTAATATTAATGGAGATTTCTTGGGGAGCAAGTTAGGTTTTAGGTTTTTTTCTTTTATAAATATGTAAATGTTAGATGAGGAAAAAAAAAAGGTGAATTGAGTAAAGAAAGAGGTTTCTTTGATCTTCTGAAAAGATCTCTGACATAAACACCTCTAAAGAAGATTAAAAACCCACTATAACTTAAACCTAAAAATCTAGAAAATACTAAAATAAAATAATTAAAAAAAAACCTATTACATCAATCATGGACACCATCTCCCAACTCAACCCATATATGTGCAGCTGATCTTTACTTCAAATCACATTGAGGCTCCTAATCAACCAACCCCAAGTGCCAGTTGAAGTCCCATCAAACTTTTCAGACCCCCAATAGGAGGCCCTTCTATGTAACCCTCATCAAACTGGTACCTTGATGGATCGCTAGAGGCTTCCATGTCTTGAGTGGATATATCAGTTTGACTCCTTATAATTCACTTATTGCACATTCCCGATAAATCTCTCCCCCACCACATCCTTCACTATTGCACTGCCAAATTTTTACCTTGATAGTGACAATTTCATTGATTATGAGAGTATAAATCAAGTTGCAACTTGAAGGATGTAATAACAAAAACATCTACACCAAAAAAGAAAGAAAAGAGAAGGGGGAGATATGGAAGAACAAGTTAGAAAAACAAGAGGGTAGTAGCAGGGACAGCAAAGATGAGTGCATGGATCATGTTCATACTTCATAGGTATGGGTTCCTTGTGTAAGCATAAGGAATTGCATCACATTCCCTCTTTCATCAACTCATCTGCCCTCCCATTAGCCTCTTTGTAAAGTGTTAACATGATGATGGGTAACTCAAGGACCTCCACTGTGATGCCTGCCAGGTATTGAGGATAAGGTAACTCTCTCAATGCTCATCGAACATTACGGGAATTACTCTCAAATGTGAGAGACGCTAAAAATGATCCTTCGTGGAGTCTCAGCTATGTCAAGTAGCCAAATGCCTCCGCAGTGGAGTCAAGAACCCCAAACAGACTTCAAAAGGGTTTACATGTGACCTCAGTCAAATCCATAAACACGCATTCAACACCTGCAGGGCCAAGTTCCCAAGGAACTACCGTTAATATTGAGTTTGATGGTCTCAGCCACAAAGAGCAACCAATGTCGCCTAGGTCTATGTGAATGCTCTAAAGAGAAGGTGATGGCACCCCAATCGGTAATAAAATCTTGTGAGCTGAAACACATAAATGCCAACAAACCCAACTCCCACCATTTTATTGCCATTATAACATCTATGTTATGATCCCCCCAAATCCCCCAAAATATTGATAAAAAAGATTAGCCCCTCCTTTTTTGAGGTAATATTTGACTGTAATTAAGTATTCCATATAATTTGAGAATGCTACCCTCAGGTGGGGAGCTCTTTACAAAAGAAAACAAATAGGAATTTGCATTATACCTTACAAAAATTCTAGTCTATCACTTTCCAAAAAACAGCAGCCAGTAGAGTGGTTCTTGTCCAAAAACTAGGCACAAAAGCAAGAGAGGTTGAAGGAACTGCTGAGAAGGAAAACACAGAAGGGAGATCGAGTGTGTCGAGCAAGGTGGGAGAGAAGGGGGAGAGAGGGAGGATAAAATTGGAAGAGAAATGGGAAGGGCGCAGAGAGAGTCTGAGGGGGAGGTAAAGAGGAGAAGATAGTCACCGTTAATCAACAGCTTAACTACATGGAATGAGTTTGGAAAGACAATACCCCAAAAACCAAATAACCTACCAGCAAGAATTGGTCGCCAACTAGCTGTGAGAGAGAAAAACACGGGTAACAAGAGCAAGCAGAGTAGGAAGTGAAGAGGAAATAGAGGAAGAGAAGAGAAAGAAAAGCAGGAAGGGGGAAAGAATAAATAGATGATGGAAAAGAAAGGAGAGTCAAATGTGGTAAGATGGGGCTAAGGAAAGAGGTGCGGGGAGAGAGGATATGAAACACTATGGTAGGGAGACCAATCAATCTTCCGGGCATCTTCGATACATGGTTAACAGTAATGGAATCTTCAGCCTCCTTCATGCAGCTTTCTTCTTTAAAAAATGAACTGAGTTGTGTCATAACTTGTGTTGAAGAGCCAAAAATATAGCCCCAACTTAGGGCAGGAATTACACACAATGTGGAAATATGAAGAGTAGGAGGACATGAAAGCATCCATGAGATAATAAGGAGACCTAGGAAGCCACGCATATTGCGGAATTTGGGGATCCCCATTTTGAAGATAGTTGCTCGTAAGGATCTAGTCTTGCATTACCTGCACCCAAATGACCTTAAACTTTTTAGAGGGGAATGCACACAAGACCCTTCAGATTAGAACTCCTCTGGCTGCAAAAGCAGCCTTACACTCTCTCATCCAAATTTGGTGGAACTCTAATTCTTCACTCGTCTCGGGTAGAGCTGGTTACATTCTTCAGACTAAAATCCAACTCCTCAAAGCCTCTCTCCAGTCTTGGAGTAGGTCAATCCCTAGCAACTTCTCCCAACAAAAATCCTCGCTGCTGGACACGATTCAAACACTTGACGTCTCGAGGAGTCTAGACCACTAGACGCCTCAGAGCTTGATCTCAGAAACAAGACAAAACTGGAATACCTTTCCACTCTCAAAAAAGAAGAGATATACTAGTTCCAGAGATCTAAAGTCAAGTGGTTAAAAGCGAGAGACCTTAACACCGCCTTTTTTCATTGGATAGCCCATTATCGAAGGAGAGACAACTCTATCTCGATGATCAAAAACAACAATGTCTTCCCTCGACTTTTTGAGCCTCACTGATTATAGAGCCACATGGTTAGAGCGACCATTCACAGAAGTAGAGATTCAGCAAGCTATCGATGCTCTAGCCAAAGATAAAGCCCCTGGCCCCGATGGTTTCCCGATAGCACCCTTTAAAGCCTTCTGGGATATTCTTCGTCCTGATTTCAAAAAACTTCTTTGAGGAATTCTTTCTTCGAGGAAAACTTCATAAAGCAATAAATGCCACATTCCTAGCCCTAGTTCCCAAAGTGGAAGGGGCTGAGAAGATCAAGGACTTCCGTCCAATCAGCCTTTTGAACTCAACCTACAAAATACTTGCCAAAGTCCTAGCGTCAAGGCTTCAACAAGTCCTCCCCTCCATCATTTCTTCATCCCAAACTACATTCATCAAAGACAGATAGATCCTTGACGGAGCTTTAGTGGCTCATGAGTGCATCCATACAAGATACCTGGACAAAAGCCTGGTCTCATAATCAAAATAGATTGGGAAAAAGCTTATGACCACGTCGATTGGTGAATCCTAGAGGAGACTATGGCCAGAATGGGCTTCCGAAACCTTTGGAGGATGTGGATGAGAGGGTGCTACTCACAGCCTCACTTCTCAATCCTAATAAATGGAACCCGAAAAGGTTTCTTCTCATCCTCTATGGGACCCCCTCTCCCCCTTCCTGTTTGCTATTGTTGCGGAAGTTTTCAGTCGTTCTATCTCTTGAGTGTTCCAGGCAGGACTACTCTCCGGCTTCAGGAGCAGTAGACACGGCCCAACAGTGTCCCATCTGCAATATGCAAATGACACTTTGGTGTTCTTAGACGCTTCTTCAAGTGAAGTGGATACCCTAAATCTCTTCCTCAAATGCTTCCAAGCAGCAACAAGTTTCAAATTCAACATGGAAAAATCAAAAATGATGAGAGTAGCAATTTCACATGCAGAGATAAGAACGCTTATTCCAAACTGGGAATGTAAAGTCGTGTTTCGGACTCCCTCTTGGACTAGGCAAACCCAAAAAATAACAATGGTCCCAAGTCTTAGATAGGGTTCACAGACGCTTAGCAGGTTGGAAAGGTAGTCTCCTCTCTATGGCAGGGAGGTCGACCCTAATTAAAGCCACCTTATCAAACTCCCCAGTCTATCTCATGTGCCTATTTTATATGCCTGCTCAAGTGGCTAATCGCTTGGACCATCTCATGCGAAATTTCTTATAGTCAGGGCAAGCAGAGAAGACAAAAATCCATCTGGTTGCATGGGATAACATATGTCTTCCAAAAAACCAGGGAGGTCTAGGAATCAAGGTACTCATAAAACATAACCTCGCTCTCTTAGGCAAGTGGTGGTGGCGGCGTCTAGCAACCCGGCCTGACTCTCTTTGGGCTCAAGTCCTAAGGAACAAGTACAGGATACCTGAAGGAGTTTCGGTGCCAGAGAAGAACCAGAGACATAACGTCTCAAGAGCATGGAAATCCCTCTCTTCGGCCTTGTCTCGCTTCAAAAATACATTAGATTTCACCCTAGAGAAGGTTCCCGTGTGAGATTCTGGTCAGACTTATGGAAAGGTACATCACCTCTGCGGGAAGTGTTCCCAGCTCTCTACTCGCTGGCCATAAACAAAGAATCAACAGTGGCTGAGGAATTGGTCTTATCAGGAGAAGAAAAGTCTAGAATCCATCTTTTCGGAGGAACCTAATTACCTAACAGAAGAGGAGATCAACCATTTTCAATTGCTCATAACAGGCCTTCACTCTCTCTTTATTCCTAACCAAGGGAGAGACGCTATGGTTTGGACACCCACTCACGTTCTCGGTTGCCTCCTTCTATAAAATCCTTTCTCAGCCTCCCACCTTTCCAGGCAACCCCACCTCGGTGGTATCGAAAGTGTGGTCTACCATCGCCCCACCTAAGGTCCAAACTTTCAACTGGCTAGCCTGCTCCCACAGAGCCCTCACAACGGTCCACCTCCAAAAGAGAGGGATTCCTATCCCCAATAGATGCGCATTATGCCAATATGAGAAGGCGTCAAATCCCCACTTATTCATACATTGTGACTTCTCCTTTGAATTTTGGGGCAAAGTATTGCAACTCTTTGGCATCGAATGGGTCACTCCCCCTACTGTCAAAGCGCTCATCTCTTATGATCTACATTCTCAATGGCCGAAGGCTGGCAAAGTCTTTGGAAGGCTACCTTAGTGGCAACCTTCATTTGGGTGGAAAGAAACAACATAATCTTCCAAGGTTCAAAACTACAAGTTTCAACACTCCTGCACAAGGCAATTTCCATGGTTACTTTCTGGGCCTCGAACCACAAAGTCTACTCGGGTATACCAAGGAGTTTGTTCTTTCCCAATGGAAAATATCCTCCATCACCACCCAGGACAGCCACAAACATCCAGCATTTGGCAAACACCACCAGAAGGAATCATTAAGTTAAATTTCGATGGTTGTTCCTTCGGGAATCTTGGCCTGGCTAGGGCTGGGGGGGATCTTTAGAGACCACCAAGGCAACGTACTGCTTACATTCTCAAAGTATCTTGGCTTCAAGGATGCACGAAATGCAAAAGCCTTGGCCCTTCTACAAGGCCTGAACAAGTTCAACCGCTCTTGGGGCTTACACCTCATCATAGAAGGAGATTCAAAAAATGTTCTCTCATGGGCTGGTAGGACTACCTCTCCGCCATGGTGCCTAACCACTATCTTTGATGAAATTGACCATATTTCCAGGGATATGGACGTTTCTTGGAGGACGTCCAAAGACTTCGCAGATCGCTTGGCGAAAGAAGGAGCTAGTATGCAAGTACAGGATCAAGCCGGGGTCAACTCCTTTTTTGCACAAGACCTTGGCACAGCTCTTCAACATAGCGTATTAGTTGGCAATTTTGTATATGATACGCTGACTGTTTTTTACCGATCCACACCTAGCGGGTGAACTCGGACTTACCAAGTCTTTGTACACAACAATTTCAGTAATACAATGTTAACTTTATCTCAAAAAAAACCTCCTAAAACCTATTCTATTTTTTTGTGCCACGTAACCAGAACTCCTCGTGGACTCTTACCTAATATATTGATGACCCAAAATACAAAACTAGTGACCTAGACATTTACACCATGTTAGGCCCCCCAACCCCTTACCCACCAAATCCCCTCAAAAATTCCCTTCCTCCTCCACAAAGTGTCATTGCCACTTCCTTTTCGACACCTTTAATAAACCACTTAAGTATTGTTATTACCTATCTTTGCTTTGGCATGCACATTTCCTCTCATTCAAGAACATACATGGGAAGAAACATATGCCAAAAACTGCCACAGTCACTTCCCTACACTGCATTAGTAACATCTTTAAGCCTTCCACCAACCATGTGGACGGCAGAAAGCCTAGTTGAGTCTCAAACTTGAGCACCAAGTTGGCTTACGTAACTTAAGGCTCAAATAGAATAATAATTCAAAAATAAAAGTGGACTTATGTAAATTATCCCTTCTCTTAAACAAAGGATGATAATTAAACACTAGATGGGATATTCTACCACTATAGGATCTCCCAATTTTCCTTAGTTTTCTCTTGTTTCTCGTTAACCAGAGGTTATTACTTGCCAAAAGGAAAAAAAAAAAAAGGCCTGGACACTGCAACTGATTTGGCTTCTAATAATGTGTGTTTTACTTCAATAACACAAAACAAGTTCATCTAATCAACATGGATGCAATCCTTGTCAAACTAATTTTTACTGTATAATATTTTTAGCTTTCTCTTGTTTCTCGATAACCAGAGGTTATTACTTGCCAAAAGGAAAAAAAAAAAAAAGGCCTGGACACTGCAACTGATTTGGCTTCTAATAATGTGTGTTTTACTTCAATAACACAAAACAAGTTCATCTAATCAACATGGATGCAATCCTTGTCAAACTAATATCTACTGTATAATATTTTTAAATGATAATGTTTTATCTTAATTTTTAGATGAAGAAATTGAGCTAAAAATAACCAAAAAAAAAAAGAACATTTAAAGAAAAATGAACCATACAAATTATTAAAAAAAACTACGCTGAAGTAATAAAATGGAATAAATAATTACCATTATACAATAAAATACCCCAATAAAACTCAAATAACAACAGCAGCAGCAAGAACAGCAACAATAACAATAACAATAATTATGATTATAATAATAGTAATAGTATTATTATTAACAACTATGGATATGAGATTAATGAATTGAACCCGAAAACTCTGCCATCCATCTCTCTCTCCATATATAGAGAAACAGAGGGACTAAAAGAGACATACATAAAGTCAGAAAAGATAGAGAAATAGAGCATCTGTAGAGAAAGAGAGAAGAAATACTGAAACAGGCATATATACAAAGAGGGAGGTGTAATAGGCATTGCAGTCCATACACCTCCATTAAATTTCCATTTAAACTACCTAATAAGATCAACAAGAAAGAGAGAGCTAGAGATAGCTAATATAGAAGCAATAATCACCTGATTGCAGAAAAATGTGAGAATTTCATCATCTTGTGGGCTGGCTTCTGGACTGAAACAGAGAGAACCAGTTGTTGCTATCTACCAAACTGAAAATGGATACTAATTTACTTTAACATTAATAAAATGAAACAAAAATATAAAACCCTAGAAATGCTAAGAAGCACGGGGCGAAGAGGGAACAGGGCTTTTGGCGCTGGATTTAAAAGGCCGCTATTTAGAAATGAAAAAGTTTTTATAAGGTGACAACCTTATACTGTATAAATAAAATACACGTCAAAAACCATTGGAGAATGTCGTTTCGTCACTAGAAAATTCCCCAATTTATCATCTTGACCTCTATGTATATGGATATGAAAGAAAAAAATGAATGAAGTCTTAAAAATAGTATATCTTGTACCACATTATCCAAACTATCTATTTTAAAGATTTTCAAGTGTTCATATATCTCCTAGATTTGTACCATTTTTTTACCTTTCAATTTCATGGTAGAGGTGAAAAATAGACTATTAGGACATGATGAAAGTTTCGGCACCAAAAATACTTCTTATAACGCGATTTTGGGGTGCACCTTACCATGATTGTTTAAGGTTGACACCTTATACAAACCTCACCCATTTAGAAAAAGGATAAGTTTATATAGAGCCGAGACTCTAAGCAATCAAATTAGAGCCTACCTCAAAACTTTCAATAGAAGAGGTTGTTTTGATGCCCAAATTTATCATCTCGACATCAAGGTGCATGGATATTAGAAAAAAATCGATTTCAAGTTTTGGAAATAGTGTATTTGTAACTCATTTTTTGGACCATCAATTTTCAAGATTTTCAAGTTTTCATATATCTGTCAATCTACACTAGCTTTAAAGCACTTTGTAAATAAAGATAAAAAATATATTTTAAAGCTATCACAAAGATTTTCAGAATTGAAATCATATTCCTCGACACTATCGACAGTATTTGAAAGTAGGCTCTAATTTGATTGTTTAGAGCCTAGGCTCTATACAAACCGCACCCTTTAGAAAAGGGAAATATTTAAATAGAGCCCAGGCTCTAAACAATCCAATTAGATCCTAACTGAAAAATTCCACTAGAAAATGTTGTTTTGATACTCGAATATTCTCAAATTGATCTATCAAGATGCATGGACATGACAAAAAATTGGATTTCAAGTTTTGGAAATTGTGTATTTTGTAATACATTTTTTGACCGTCAATTTTTAAGGTTTTATAGATCTGCTCAATCTATACTGTTTTTTAAAGCTTTAAACTTTATAAATAAAAATGAAAATATATTTTAAGGCTACCACAAAGTTTTCCAATAGTGAAGCCACATTTCTTGAAACTATTTGAAGGTAGGCTCTAATTTGATTGTTTAGAGCCTAGGCTCTATACAAATCATACCCGAAAGAGCGGGACCCACCTCTATATAAGGAATATCTACGGTAATACCCCAAAACTTTTTTCAGGGTTTTATAGATATGCTCAATCTATACTATTTTTTAGGCTTTAAACTTTATAAATAACGATGAAAATATATTTTAAGGCTACCACAATGATTTTCAATATAGAAACCACATTTCTCAACAATATTTGAAGGTAGGCTCTAATTTGATTGTTTAGAGCCTAGGCTCTATACAAATCGCACCCCGAAATAGCGGGACCCACCTCTATATAAGGAATATTTACTATAATACCCCCAAACTTTTATTAATATAATGAATGCATCCTAGTCTTCTCTCGGATATCCACAGTGCCCTTGTTGGAGCAATCACCATATTGTCCTGCTAAATCAGGGGTTTTGATGGGTCAGTTGAGTCTAGGTCAAACCGGCCCTATCTGGACTCAACCGACCCCTATTGGGTCCTAGACGTGCCCAGACTTGTGTCATTTTTAGAATATCGAACCGAGACTTGACCATGTCTCGACATAAACAAATAAATAATAATAAGAGAAAATATCTCCATACCTCATGTTTTTAGGTTTCATTAGAACCAGTATTTTAAAAGATATATTGGGACATAAAAATTGTAGATTTTATTCTTCTAACCCCTTTAGATAATTTAAATGGGAAATTATCACTAATATACCTTAATTTTAAGAAAATCGTAAAAACAACTTCCCAAAACCTCGCCCACATCCTTTTTCCCAATTTTTTAGATTTTTTGGACTAATACATTTTGAATATATTACGGTAGAAAGACTGTCGTAATTGAGTAAAAATACATTACAGTACTTCGAGTATTGTAATGAACATTATAGTAGTTTAAATACCGTAAAAAATATTACGGTACTTTAATAACTGTAATACATGAATATTCTACACAACATTTTTAATATAGTAATGCTTTGAAAAACTTCAAACCGAAATTAATATCAACGCTATCCCTCTCCTCCCACACTCTTGCAAAATCAAGAAAAAAAAACCAGATGAGGCTGCCGTTTTAGTCAGCGCTATCCCTTGTGCGTGCGTGCAGTAGTTTGGATAGAAAATGTGGCCTTTGCATTTGTGGTCATGGTTGAATGATAGCCACGACACAGGCAATTTTTATATTGAAGTTTTGTTTTCATTCTTGAATGTGTCATAGCAATTGTTCAAAGCTCTGACCCCAAGAAAGTGCTGCAAATATATGTGTATTCGAGCATTTTCATTTAAGGCATGTGTCACGGGCTTGTTCGCAGCTGATGTATGTAAGAAGTTGAATGAAAAAAAGGTATTTTTGGGCTTTGGTTTCAATGAAAGATAATTTGAACTATGACTGCCTACAAGCTTCGTGTAGGTAGAAATCCACTTCTACACCAACCAATAAAATGAACAAAACCTCTTCATCGTGAAGAAGGATCCTTTCCCTTAATAAAGCACCCAATTTCCAATAAAAAAAACTATCATAAATTAAGCAAAAAATCAATAATCTTGGTATATAGAATTTTTTCTGGAAGACTAAGAAAGAAGATAAATCCCTACTGCGATTAACTGGCACATCCTGATGATTCCCTTCCCTTTTTCAACATTGAGCCGAGGGCCTGTTTGGATATATAACTTTCCAGTTGTCTAGATACTTCACTGAGCTTTGGTTCGAAGTGAGTCTTATATTTATGAGGACACTGCAAAGGTCTTTGCCCCCTAGAAATCAAAAGGGCACTTGGCTTGCCTGAAAATGAAGTCGGGGAGCTCGAAATCCTTCTTCTTGGACTTGAAAAAGCGGCAGGAAAAAAGAGTTTTCTTTCCAAGGGGAGTGGGGTTAGCAAAATTTGGCTCTTGATGAGATCCAACTTCATATTTTGAGGCTTTTCTAGACTAAAAAGGAAGTTCCATATGGATTTTTTTCTTGATTTCGCAGAGTATAAGAAGAGAGGGGTAGCGCTGATAAGCATTACGGTACTAAGAATGTCGTGTAGAATATATTCATGTATTACGGTAATTAAAGTACCTTAATATTCTTTACAGCATTCAAATTACTGTAATGTTCATTACGATACTTGAAGTACCGTAATGTATCTTTACACTATTACATTAGTCTTTCTATAATACGTTTTGAATGTAATATTATTTACAGTATTCAAATTACTGTAATGTTCATTACGATACTTGAAGTACCGTAATGCATCTTTATACTATTAAAGTAGTCTTTCTATAATACATTTTGAATGTATTACAGTAGAAAGACTATCGTAAAGGGTATTTTCGTCCAAAAAATTGAAAAAATTTGGGAAAAGGGTGTGGGCGAGGTTTTGGAAAGTTCGAGTGTTTTTTACGATTTTCTTAAAATGAACGTATATTGGCGATAATTTCCCAAATTAAATCTGTTTTTTTAGGCCAAACAAATTTAAAAAGACGTGCCTTTTTTAAAAATCATCACCCCAAACTTCTAGAGAGAGAGAAGGGCTTTATAGAAGTAAGAGTGTAACAATCCTAAAATTTGTGGGTAAGTGACATCGTCCTCCTGAAAATTGTAACAATCCTAAAATTTTCAAAAAAAAAAAAAAAGAAGAGAAAATATGGTTATAAATAGGTGATGTTCTGTTTGAATATGATGGTCCTTGGGGACCATCACTGTTTTTAAAAACTTTTGCTTTGGATTAACTTATGCTTTGCCTTTACTTTCCTTTGCCCGCTTTTGCCTCCTGCTGCTTGCAGCTGGCAGCGTCCTTTAGCGGACGTGGTTTTCGTACGATAAAAGTCTGCTTTTAACGCGACACCTCAGGTATGAGGTAGAGCGTAAGAAAATAATATAAGAAAATAATATAATAATACGTTATAAGAATTTAAATAGGGGATGTGAGCACTCCCACCCTAAAACAAAATTTTGAGATCTCTCTCTCTGATCGAAATACAGTGAACTTCTCTCTCGAATAGAATATTTTTTTATCGGAAGCTCCCTCTCAAATAATTGTGGGTAAGTGACATCGTCTTTCTGAAAAATAGTCTATTTTTAATAAATAGTGATATTTCCGTCTAGGATCTTTATTTTATCAGTTTTGTGTGTAAGTGACCTCATTGTCTCGAAAAATAATCCATTCTTTTTAAAAATAAAATGAAATAATTATTTCTGCTTATTATCATGAATTTTAGGCGCAATAAATTTTATGCGGACGTGACCTCATTATCTTGAAAAATAATCTTTTTAATAAAAATTGTGATATTTTATCTATGTTAGAAATTTTGAATGCTGTAAATTAGAAAAATAAGTTTATTTATTTTTCTTGTCTATTGTT
>NW_006497421.1:1401375-1421563 GCF_000471905.2 Amborella trichopoda
GAGTGATATGTTGAGTACATGATATTGCTGCTTTCGAATGTTTAAAGAGATTTAGAAATAATTTAAGTATGCAAGTGGACCCATCCGGTTCGCCGGTGAGGTATAAGTGGACCTATCTGGGACGCCGGTAGGGTTTAAGTGGACTCATCCGGTACGCTGGTGAGGTATAAGTGGACCTGCAGGGATTAAGTGGACCTATCTGGGATGCTGATAGGGATTAAGTGGACCCATCAGGACGCTGATGGGGTATATATGTGACCTACTTGGGACGCCAGTAGGGTATTTTGTGAAATCCTTTGAATTATGTATTGCCGTTAAAAGTGTTATAAGCATTTCAATTATTCGGATTATACTTAGTATTTCTGTTAATAGATCTCTTTTTTGAAAATATTGATATCTTTCAATCATGATTATTTTTAGGATTATGATGATCACTTACTGAGTAGCCAAACCCATCAAACTATGGTAAACATTTTTCAGGATAACTGCGAATTCATTTTGAGTGCTAGTCAATATCAACCTTGGAAGATACTATTATTGTACTAGCTTTCTTTATTTACTTTGTAAGACCTTGTCCCTGTAAATTTGTCCTATAAATAGATGTATATATGTTTTGTCTGTCACATCTCAGGAATAACAGTACTGTAAATTCTTGGGGTGTGACAAAGAGGTTGCTTGGAGGGGAGAGAGAGGTATTGAGAGAAACACGAAAGAAAAGAGAGAGTGAGAGAAATGCAGGAAGAGAAGAAAAAATGAAGTTTGGAGTATATAAGTGAAAAGAGATAAAGATTGGGTTTAGATATAACATGTATGTCTCGCATTTGTTTAGGTTAAAAAATGGGTTTATAGTGGTTAGGGGGTTAGTAGATATTTTTTTAAACCTTGGGTTTATCAATTAATAAAACCTAAAAATATGGGATATGGATATATTTTCCCTAATAATTAATTGTTATAAACTATAAACACCTATTTCATTGAGGCAATTCTAACAGGGTGCGGTTTGTATAGAGCCTACATTCATCGAGCAATATGGTTTCAATACTGGAAATCTTTTTGATAGCCTTAAAATATATTTTCATCTTTATTTATAAAGTTTTAAGTTTCAAAAATAGTGTAGATCGAGAGACCAATGAAAACTTCAAAATTTTGAAAAATGACGGTCCAAAAGTGTGTTACAAAATACACTATTTCCAAAAGTTGAAATCCATTTTTTTCTCGTGTTCATGCATCTTGATGTGGAGATGATGAATTTGAGGATATTTGGGCATCAAAATAATATCTTCTAGTTTAGAGCCTTGACTCTATATATCTAATAAGGGTGCGATTTGTATAGAGCCGAGGCTCTAAACAATCAAAGTGGAGCCCCCCACCAAATAACCCTTTTCCCAGCTTAAAACACCCTGGGGATGATATCGTATGCGTACACCCTAACTTATCCTAATCCTATGCACTAAACCCCTTTTAAAACAAGCTTAAACCTTAACCAAACAAACTAAACTACTTCATTTAAAGTCTGACTGAAGTAGTTAAACTCTTCCACCAATTAGTTCACCTTAGAACTTACCTAAATATGCCCGAAACCCAATTAAACATTCATAATTAAGCTTATGACCCTATAAACTTGCAACTTCGGGACAAACGTACCTAGTTAGGCCTCATGATACCCTAATACCTTCAAAATCTGACCCAAACCTGGATTAGGGCCTCTATACCCAGGTCACGCACTAAAAACCCTTTGAACCGCTTAAAACTCTAATTTTGATCAATTTATCTTTTATTATTTTCCACATAATAGGCATTGGTCGCCTAAAAATGTCCTAAAACCCCCATATTAATGACTAGAAGTGTTCCTTGGAGTGTGCGGAGGTAAGCAACAGGAAACTACTGGTGTGCGGGTCCAGCCCTAACTATGAGTTAACATAACACACATGGTTGATCATACAACACTCTTGTGTGTTAACGTAGTCCGCAGTGGATGAGCGGCACAGATTTTGCCACCGCTTCTTAAAATCGTTACCCAATTTCTTATCCTATAATGTGACCTTGCCCTTCGATCTATGACCCCTTAGCTCATTCATTTTAGGTGCGCTTCCTCATTTAAGCCTAAGCACATCCTCAAATTCCCTTGTAAACACACCTTAAGACTCAATAGCCTCGGCCCAATCTTTGACCCGAACCTTGAAAGCACCTATACAACAAATGTGCATGAATGTGGTGGAATTCTAGGATACCAATCAGGTTCTTAGCCGTCCTGGACAAAACAATATAAAACTCAATCAAATATCACAAAGTCTCAACGGGAGGATCATGAATAATGTTTTACGTCAATGTACAAGTCTAGGATCCTAATCAGGCCCCAACTCCAGGTACCGGCCCTGTGGGCCTGGCTTAAGTTGAGTATCTTGTTTTGTTTCATGTTGTTCAATGGCTAGGATGGTTGTTTTATCATATTTTCCTTTCATTTCTTGTTTGGAATAGCAAGATTTTTTTAAATTTGTTTTCTAAATCTCTCTCTTACTTGCAAACCTTCTCTCAAGTCGATTTTCAGTTTTCATCTTCTTGCCCAGTTATATTGGCGATAGCGCAATGACACCGCTTGAAATTTTGAATCATGATATGGACACTTATTTTTTTACATCAAAAGACTATCGATACGCATGCTGTTGTGTCGGGTGTGTGTCAGCTCATTGAGCGAGACACCTAACGATAGTGTTATACTTTGAATAGAGCCGAATGTTATTTATCGACACTTAAGCATATGTGGCCCTTGGCAATATTCTCTGATACTTGACCACGGTTGATATAATCTATTATCAATATGGTGTGAACACTTTAAATAAAAGTGTCAACCTTTTCTCATCTCCTATACTTTCTCTTTCTAACACTTTCATCCCAATCCATTCCCATGGTCTAACACTTTCGCCCAATCCATTCCCATAGTTTTTTTTTTCTGCTGCAACTTCAAAGGTTTTTGTCCGAAACTTGAGTGACCAAATTTTTTTGTATTAGGCTCCATTGGATAGATGAATGATGCTCAGTCAAGGAAGAAGAATCAGTAGAGATCTAGTAGAGGCGTGGTTTCTTCTATTTTTCTCTTGTTTATAGATAATAAAATGAAGCGCAAACACAAAATTGCAGGGCTTGAGTTTCCCTTTCATTAATGGTGTATAGCATGGTTAGCAAGTCTTTAATCATGACTTTTTTTCAAAAAAATCGGCGTTTTTTTTTTAAAACGATTTAATCTATGACTTTTTCAATAGATCGGTAAAAATATGCTATTTTTTCATAAAGAAGTTTAAAACTCGTTTTTTTCAAAATTTGAAAACTTCGTTTCAAAGAAACCTTTCTATTAATATACTCTTATTTTTTTTTGGAAAGTTAAATGTCTTTTCCTTGTTTTGTGTTTATTTTTATTTCTATTATCCCGAAAGATCTCAGCTATGGATATGGTACGTATTTTTGGGTAGACCGAAGTTAGCAAGTATGGGTAGACTATTTCTTTATAGAAAGATGAAAATTAAATTCACCTACCCAATACTTATTGTGACGAATATAATAAAGAGCCATCTTATGATTTAGAGATATATCGCATTGAATATTTGAAATTTATATTTATAGGGAGGATATTTTTATATTGAGTGATATTATATATATATATATATAGAATTTCAAATTTTCTAATCTTTTAAACATAGCCGATTTTTTGAGCTTAGTCCGAGATATTCGCGATCTCTTTACATGAAGTATTTTTGCCGATCCATTTTTTTTACCTTATTTTTTTTATCCAACTTTTTAAAATAAAAAACGATTAGTTTTTCGATTTCATGGTGAGCCGATTTATTGATAATCCGACTTGCTAACTATACTCTAAAGAAAAAAAATAATATAAATACTTAAAAAGAAGGGGGGAAATGATGCTAAGAACAAGTTAACATGCGCGAAAAGAGGGTGCAGTACCTAAGCTCTTTTAATGGTTGAAGGTGGTGAGAAAGGGGGAGAAGGGCTGAGATTCAATATGGGGTAGCTCCTCTCTCTAGCGGATGTATATGTGGGTTTTGCAGAAAGAGATATATGGGGTTTTTCAACATAACTTTAGGGAGAAACACATGGTTTTTAATCTTGCTTGGTAGAGATATTGCAAGAGTCTGGTTTTAGGGAGAAACACATGGTTTTTACTCTTGCTTGGTAGAGATAGTACAAGAGTCTTGTTTTAGGGAGAAACACGTGGTTTTTAATGTTACTTGGTAGAGATATTGCAAGAGTCTGGTTTTGAAGAGCGAGATTGTAAGAGGAAGAGAGACCTATGAGTTAGAGAGAGAAACAAGAAAAAATAGGTGCGATTAAGAGAGGGAGAATGACAAAAGAGCACAAGCCCAAGGACTTTTTCAAAAGAAAGGATATGAAATGTTTTATACTCGTATTTTAAATTCATAGTCTCACTTAAATCAAGTTCTCTCACTCTCAACTGCCCATTGGAGGAGCATAGATGTTGGAGTATATTGATTAATGCTTTGATACCATTAATGAAAAAATAAATTTCCGAGAGCAAAAGGGCCTCAAGGTACACACCCACTAAATCAACATTACACACCCACTAAATAAAATCTAATGAGAGAATTGAAGAAAAGAAACCAGTCAAATTCTACCAACCCACAAAACAAAAGTGGGAGGTGATTACCCACTCCCAAAATAAGTTCCTAAGATAAAACTAAATGTTCATATGATAAAATTAAAGGAAGAAAACCAGTAAAATTAAATGTTCATATTCACCAAAAAAAAAAAAAATTTAAAGAAGGAAAACCAAGAGAAGCGAGGCAAATTCTAATTGCTTGTGCCCATGACAAGCCTGTGACAATGGAGTTGGAGGATTAGAGAATGTACCACCAATAATTTTCTCGAAAACCCATTGATTCACAGCCTGTGTGTAATGAACACCATCCCAGTTTATGGTTGCATAACTTGCATATTATCGCACTTCCACAGCCAAAGTTATTGTTTTTGTACTTGCCACCATGACCACAACATGCCCTCAAAGGATTCCCAAAACCATATTTAGGGGCTTCGCTAATGAGTTGATACTTGACTGAGTAAACATCGACATAAGCAAATGTCACATCTGGGAGGTCGCTACGGAGTCGAATAACAGTTTCTTTCAACAATTGGTTGAAGTATTGGACCACCTGGTTAAAAGGGATCGCACAACCAGCGTTGTCCACCTGAGGTGCTAGTACAGGCAGCCTATGTAATACATATGACAAGCAGCCAACAGGACCAGTGTTATGAATCCAAAAGTATCTTCCACCTTGCCAATAAACATTCTTGATGACAATGGAGAACTTATCAAGAATATCAGGTCTTGACTTGCTTAACAGTCAAGTTATCAAAAAGCCAAGCAGTAAGATCATTTTGGCCGATATCAAATGTATATAATGCTTCTGAGAACTAACTTTGTTTTGGCAGCAACTCTTGAAAGACCCCACCTCGCAGGCGAAAATAGTCCGATCTAGACTTGAATTGGTCGAATTCCAATAATTGTACATGCAAGGAAATGGGGCTGTACCCAGTTTGAGTCAAGGTCGTGTTTTGAGGCCTAATTGTAGACCCAGCTGTTGCAAAGTTGGCTCCATGGCTAAAATTTGTGCCCACTGAGTCTAGATAGGCACTCAAGTATGGCAAGCCCAAGCTTTTGGCGACGAAGTCGATGACGAGACGGCCATCGGAATATCTACCGGCAGGGTGCTGAAGGAAATACTCTCCATTGGGAGGAGGGGCCTGCCCGAATGCAGCCGACAGACCGCCGGTCTCTGAGTTCAAGTCTCCCAAGTTGAAGATGGCCGGAAAGTGGCATTGTTAAGAAGGAAGCGCACCAGTTTGGGCTGATAATGCAAATATAAAGGCCAAACAAAGGAGAGAAGCAGCAAATACTTTGGAAGGCTCCATGAGAGAGAGAAGTTGAGAAGCTAAAAGATGAGATATATATCATATAAATACCAATGGTTACGGTTATGGATAGACATCACCTAATAACGGTTATGAATAGACATCACCTAATCAGATAAATACCAATGGTTATGAATAGACACCACCTAATCTTATTAAGAGATACATATCTATATATATGGATATCTATATTAATATATATGATACATATCAATATTCTATATCCATACGTTAATACCCTCCCTTAAACTCAAGATGCTTGACACAAAGCATCTAGAGTTTAAACTTATCCTCCCTCGAACTCAAGAGTTTGAACAATAAGTTGTATAAACAAACGAGTTGGATCTTCTGATTTATGGCGTGGACCTTCTGGTTCATAGCGTGACTGATAGAAGAAGTTGTCTCTATGCTCCTATTGCACGAACAATAAGTACAAGCCTCAAGAACAAATTGATCGAGTAACAAAAAAAACTCGATCAACAACAGACAAACAGGCTTTCAGAACATCTAAATGACCATATCAACATCAATATGTATGAATATGAAAAGCAAAAAAAAATTTCGAGTTCTAAAAGTAGTGTATCTTGCAACACATTAGCATGATCGTTTGTTTTCAAGATTGCCACGCATTTATAAATCTACTTGATTTTAACTATTTTTGGATTTTAAGATGTTATAGTTACAGATAAATATAGATTCTCAAGTGATGCTAAGAAGTTTTTACACCAAAATTATATCTACGATAAAATTTGGAGGTGGGCCTTAATTTGGTTGTTTAAGTTTACAACCTTATACAAATCACACCCTTTGATTAAAGGGTGGGGTTTGTATAGAGCCAAGGCTATAAATAATCAAAATAAAGCATACCGTCAAATAGTATAAAAAAATGTAATTTTAATACTATAAATCTTTGTGATAGCCTTAAAATATATTTTTATAATTTAATTATAAAATGTAAAGCTTAAAAAATAATGTAGATTGAGCAGTTATATAAAAATTTGAAAATCTTGACAAGTGACGGTAAAAAAATGCATTACAAGATACACTATTTTCAAAACTTGAAATCCATTTTCTTCTCATGTCCATGCATTTTGATGTAAAGATGATCAATTCGAAGATATTTGGGCATCAAAAGAACATCTTCTAATGAAATTTTGAGGTGGGCTCTAATTTGTTTGTTTAGAGCATTTCACTTATATAACTTTTATTGGGAAAAAACTGTCCATAGTCAAGGCTCTAAACAATCAAATTAGAGCCCGCCTCAAAAAAACATTGGAAGAGACTGTTTTGATGCTCAAACATCCTCAAATTCGACATCAAAGATGCAAGGATGCGAGAAAAAAATGGATTTCAAATTTTGAAAATAGTGTATCTTGTAATGCATTTTTGGACGGTCAATTTTCAAAATTTTCAAATTTTCATAGATTTGATTGATTACACTATTTTAAAGTTTTGAATTTTATAGTTAGATATAAAAATATAATTTAAAGCTATCACAAATATTTTCAATATGAAAACCACATTTTTCGACCGTATTTGAATGTACGCTCTACTTTGATTGTTTAGAGCCTCGGCCCTATACAAACCGCACCCAACTTTATTTTAGATCTTTAACGACGTTTTGGAGATATTTTCCCACGCTGGCGTTTCTCTCTCTCTCTCTCTCTCTCTCTCCGTTTAGCGTCTCAAAACCCTCTTCTCTCTCTTCGCCCTTCCCCTTTATATTGTCGCCCTTTTCTCTTCCTCATTTTCTCGTCCCTCTCAGATCCCTCTCTATCTCTCTCCTGAGAGGGCCCAAACCAGAAACCATGGCGCCACCCCAGCAGCAGCAGCAGCAGCAGCAGCAACAGCAGCAACAGAGGCAACAACAGCAAGGAGGTTTAGGCCAAACGATCCAAGGAATTATAAGAATGGCGATTTTCTGGTACTTCGCGATGAAATTCTTCGGTCCCAAGAAACCTCCCCCTTCTTCTGAGCCGCCTCACCTCATTTCCAATCTTTTCTCAAAGGGAGAATTCGTGGTTGGTGTTTTCAAGCCTCTGAGAGCTCGTCTCTCTCTCTAGATTGCTGGTTTTTTCTATTTGTGCTAAAAAAATATTCGTTTTATTGTATGCATTTATTTATTCTACTCTCTCTCTAGATTAGTGGTCTTTTCATGTATTGAAAATGATTCATCGTTCTATTCTCTCTCTCTCTCTCTAATACTCCTTCTACATGTAATACTTTAGAGCTCACTCTCTCTCCACTCTCTTATCTACCTGGGTTAATATTTCCCAACTTTCTCACTCTACATGTATTGTAAAAAATATATATTTTTCTTCGCTATCTTTACCTATGATAAGATTGTAAATTTCAAAGTCCACAAAGTTTAATTATTTATGGATTTTTTTTGTAAATTATTTATGGGTTTTTGTTGATTACTGCCTATGCATCCAGAGGCTCAAAATTCATGTTTTTATGGAAGTTTCTGCTTTTCCACATTTACACTCTTTTGTTTTTTGGATTTTATTTATTGCGTCTAGTGGCGAAATGGGGTACACTAGGTAGTTCAATTTTCATTGCTTTCTTTGCCGATGGAGTGTAATTTTGTTGGATTGTGATTTATTTACTGACAAACCGTAATTTTGTGGGGTTTTATTTCTATTTACTCATCTTTCCCAAGCTCAATTATTCACTTTCCGCTCTATTTTACTCAGCTCTTTGTTTTGGTTCAGGTTTTATTGGATATTTGTTTTAGACAATAATAATTTGGGATTTCTGGGTTGCATTTTTAGTACTTTTTTGACTTACAAGGGAGAATAAGATGCGGCAGCATGACTTTGAATATGTTGTTAGAACCAATATGCCTGTTTGTGTTGTTTTTGAAAAGTTAAAGGTGATACCGAGATCACTATGGCACTTATTCTTTTAGTATAATTAAATGATTCAGCATTCCTCTACATGTGATAGTTTATTGCATAAAAGAATCCTGTGATCTTGTAATCGTACCTGATGATGGTTGAGTGCAATTGCTATATTGGTCTCTTGTATCAAGCTTACAATGTTATAATTATTTCTACTGTCTACCGAATTCCATTGATGTCAAAATTGACGAAGAAGTAAATGCATACCATTTGTACGATAGACTCTAGAATTCCTCACTAACCTCAGTAATTCGTTTGCTAATGGGCTATGTGTGGAGACCCCTTCAACTGGTCAGTGCATCCACTGCTTCGTTTGTCCTCAGACATGAGTGTGATATGGATGTCCTTAAGTCTGCAACACGATCCAAGATCTCGTGAACTGTGTTGTTTAGCTGCCAAGGGTACTACCCCTTCCCCCCTTCATGTGAACTGTATGCATGGAGAACTCCATTGTAGGCTATTAAAATCTTTAATCAGTGCTCCCTCAACAAACTTCTAATCCCAATAGGTCCCTGGCTTCTTCGTGAAACATCATGAAGTTTGATTTGAAGCTACCCCTAGGGGAAAGGCGCCATTTGTTGGATCGAATGTCTTTCTTCGACTCTGTTATGATAATGTCCTTCTAGTTTGTCTTGAAATACTTCACAGCATAGCCCCAATTTTTTTTTCACGATATAATAATAGTGGCCCTAAATTCTTAATGTGCCCCTGAATGTTTTCTATCCCTCTTCTCTTATTTTTGCAGCATATACTGTTTCTTTCCAGCCATATGAGCCACAAAATGGGCAGCACTGTAAATCATAAAATAATACCCACTTTTGGCAAGGGCGGGAATACCATTGTTCAATAAGGCCTCCTGAGAGGCTGGTATTACCATAAGAAGTCGAATAAGCTAAGAGCAGAGGACCAATTTTTTTTTTGGTTTCTCGTTTTCTTTGTCTTGATAAGTAATTAACATCGTACTGATTCTATAAAATGATACAAAATAGGTACTGAGATAAAATGGGAGGTCTGTACCAAATTTGGGGGAGATTTAAATAGGTGGAGTATTGTTGGTGATGATGATAGAGGGGTGAGTAGCCCCTGCACGAGCCAATTTATCTGCCTTGGAGTTTGCTTCATGCCAAATGTGTTGAAAGGACGCCACCTGTTCTCTGCTTGTTTACAATCTAAATCTGAGACATTCCTAAATGTAAAATCTCTTGATCTGACACTGCAAGCTTGTTAATTAAAATGATAGAGAAGTCGTGGAATTAATCGAATTATAATCTAGGGGTTGATCTATCCAAATGAACATATCCTCCTTTAGATTATTGGCGGGGCTAGCATAACTTTTGTACTAAAATACTTGAAAGAAAACAATGCTATTGAACTAAGATCTAATTAAGAACTAAAATGGCTGAAGGAAATGGGAAAGGACTTATCTGACAGGGCCAGTTGGCCTAGGACATCCGAAGCTTGAAGCTTCACCCCTATCAGGATCACAACTTCAATTTACATCGTTCCTCCTTTTCCTCTTCAGAATTGACCAAGCCCTAGCTTTGGTTGGAATGGGTTTGTTAGGTTCCCTGATCTAATGGTTGAAGGCTAGAACTTAGGTATCTCTAATGTGGGTAGATGATCCTAGGGTTCTAGGTGTTTATTTGCACTCATAGAGTTTCAACAGAACTTGATTGGCCAACCTTTAAGAAGTCAGGCTCAGGTCCTTTTATAGACCTCTGAGTGGTTGGGAAAATGTTAGGGATGCTTATCTCGTTGGTTAGAGTTCAAAATTAGAAATTCTAGTGGTCAAAATCTGGGCGACACAAAGTCTCTAGTCAAATGTGAACAGTCGACACAAACTGTGTCGCAAGACCTAATACTGACCAGATAAAGTGAACAAACACAAAATGGTCTGGGCGACACACTATGTGTTGCTCTTGGGGCACACTTTGTGTCGCTTTGGGTGACACACTTTGTGTCGCTCTGGTCAAAGTGTACCAAAATTCTGGGATTTCGACTTAGCTATCTCTCATACATTTTTGGATAATTATCATCTTGTTTTCGAAATTCAATGCGATCTTTATCCTATTCTTGGCTTAATTTCAAATTTGGATAAGAGTTTTAAGGGATAAGGGATCATGGAATGAGGACTATGGTCTATGGTCCTAAGAGCTAAATAAAGGAACTGGGTACACCTTGATTTGTCTGAGGATTCTGAACTATCAACATCTCTAAGAAGAGTGATTCCAAACTATTAATTAGTGCTAGATGTCTGGATTGTTGACAGTAGCTTGCACTATATATAATGCAGCTGGTGCTTATGTTTTGGCATAACCCAACATTCCCCTTCTTACAGCTTGCTACTTCAATATGTTGCTTAGAATCCGTATGTAGATGGATACTCTAATCTGATTGTTCATCAACGTAGATCTTATTGACCATATTACAATTCCATGGCCTATGAAACCATAGTTCATAGTGGTCATTACCACCCAACAAAATAATGGAGTGTGGGTCCCAGACCCACCATGTTCATCTCCTGTCCACTCATCATCACTCCCCTTTGCTGCATTAAATAGTGATGACTGTAATGGATTGACCTCTAGGGATTATGGTTTTTCATGTTCCATTGGATTACAGTATACTAAACCGTTGTGTGTGCACATGCATGTGCATACATGTATATCGATCAGTCTGTCCTATGGCAACTATTACACTTGGGGGTATACTGCCATGACTCACTTCAGGTAATGCGATCATTCGTGCTTTGCACCTTTTTGATAGCATGTTCGTTTCTGCATGATTATGCATTTATTTGCATTTTTTTTGATTTGTTGATGATACTGATTCAAATTTTGTGTTTAACCAGGACATGTGGGTTTATCTTTCTGAGCATGAAAAGTTTAATGATTTTGGTAATGAGGATGCCCTAGTCTGGCATGAAACAAATATGCCGTATGCTGTCTGGGGACCACAAAGAACCAGAACATTGTCATTGATGTATTATCTTCCAGAGGTATTTGATTTATTGGTTTAATAGCTAGGCACTTTCATCATACTTGGAGTTTTAATTCCTACATCAGAATTTTTTTCTTTTATTGGTTTATGATATGAAACATTCTATTCCATTTAATGTGGCATAAATTCTAGCGATTAAATTTCATTTGTCAAAACCATCATGTTTTGTGGTTGCTGAGCAACATCATAAATTTACTTTTATTTGTAGAATGTCTTGAACTAAAATGTTGGCTACTACTTAGGGCAAGCATGCTAGCACCCCATGTACTGCAGAAAACATTGTGCAATGGGGTCTTAACTATATGATGATAACCTAAAGCCCATTGGACTATATTATATATTCCCATGGTGTTGTCTGTATCTGGTTCTTTGCAGCATGTTATAGCCTTGTAGGCACTGAACTTATACCCCTAACTTTTTTCAGTCAGTGAAGCATAACGGGAGTTTATATGCCCATGTTTTCTTTGCCCGTTCTGGTTACCCTCCTGACCCGAGTGATCCTGAGTATCAACCTCTCTCAGCATTTGGTAGAACCCATCGTAAGTTTTCTTACAAATATTTCGTTAAGAGCATACAATTTCATGAAGATATCACTACAGTGCCTGAAACACCTGCATTAAAATCATGCTGCTGCTCCAGAAACTCGAAATCCTATCTTAATATTTGGACTGGTCATTAGAATTAAATAATTGATCCTGGGCACTTTTTGAGAGTGCAAGCTTCTGGAGCAAGTACACAATTTATGCAGGTGTCCTGGGACACTAGTTTTGAAGGTTTCCTGATGATTGGAAACTCTTAGATTATTGGGGTTGATCCCCAAGAGATAAAAATCCTAGAGGTTTATTGTGTTAACCCTTGTATTTCATGTCTTAGCTGTTGTGACTTATTTGCCCAAGTCGAAGGCTGATAAACGGAGGAGCTTGCTTGGAGATGGCAAGGTTTCTGAAGAGGATGAGCCATCTGCCCGGGTATGTATCTCCAATATTTGTGCATTTTCTTTTTTTACTGAAAGCCCCGTCTAGTGGGGACTCTCGGATTTAAACCAATATGTATTTATAGCAATACAAATGTTAACTTTTATCAAAAAACAATATTTGTGCATTTTCTGCTGCATCTTGGGTCTGATTTTATGTTTCGGACGATGGGAAACAACATCGTAGAAATTGAAGCTGTCTTAGGATTCTATGACGACCTTTATTCTTCTCTATATGTGCAGTGCATTAGTTCTATAAGGATGCACCCTTTTCATAGTTTATATAATTGACTTCTTGTAGTTTTGAGCATTTTTGTGGTTTTACAGGCAACTGATGAAAGTTCAACTGAAGCCAAAGATGAAGGACCTACAGAATGGGTTTCACGTTGGAAAGCAAATATTACAATCAACCTGCTGGATGACTTCACAAGGTAATGCTATCATTGGGAGATATGGGGCTGTTGGTTTTAGTGACCACATTATTGTAGAAAGAGACGAGAGTTGGGCTCAGTTAAAGAAAAATAAGCTCTCAACGAAACAATATTTTGTAGCTTGATTTGTACATATTGACTGTCGAAGCAGATTACTGGAACCTGCAGAAATATATTTGGTGCATGATGACTTTGCCAAGTGAACAGATGATATCCCATGAATATCAAAATTGATTTAAGTCTTGACAGCAATTTTTTTAAAATGATTTGTTGTTACTTAAAAGAAGAAATGATTATAATTTCAAACAGAAGAAAGAAGAAATGCTTTCTATCTTCATTATACTCTGGAGGGGTCTATTCTTTAAGCATAATCGTCTAGGTGTTTTGGTCGATGAATTAACTGAAAAAGGAAAAATCCATGGTGTTGTTTTTTGTAAACTTAAAACGGACATGGATCAGAAAATTTGTTATGAAGTGAACTTGCGTATTTTTCCAAGCACTAAAACTACCAGTGAATTTGAGTCTATTGTCCACTAGAGAGAGAATAGGAAGAGATACAGATAAGAAGTATCTGATTTGGTATGTGTATCCTACCCTAAACTTTCTCTTCATAGTGTCCTATTCTAGTTGACCTATTCTAGTTGAATGTATAATAGTCTACAATCTGCGTACTGCTTCAATCTGTGCTTGAGAGCATTTGAGTTCTAATTGCGCTGGTTATGGTTAGATTTGTGTTTATTTTTCTGTTATTTATCAAACCATATGGATAGAAGTGATATTACCTATCAAGAAAGAAAATTTATTTAAAGAATGTGCACTTGAGGCATTGATTTTATATTTATCATATTTAAAAGTTGTTAATTTATTGCCTTTTCTTTACAGGTACCCCCATAATGCAATTCCTCCGACTGTCGCGGGTTGTATCCTTTAGCTTGCCTTGTTTAAATGGCGTGCACACAAACATACACATGCGTGGAAGTATATATCTTGTTTGTCTATATAGTATTGTTCAGGGATCATGACTATCCAATGACATATAGGCTGGTGATGGTGAAAGAGTGGGCCCCAACAGAACAGCCCAATTTACTATGGTTTTCCATAGTCCGTATGACTTACAATAATTCTCCTTTTTTCCCCTTACACTCAAAATAGTCTATCTGTTTCATAAATTGATGGGATCCTTGACCCTAAGATTGCAGTCTTGAATGTCGAGCCTAGCACAGGGAACTATTACCCTACTGTAGTTTTCAATGAGTTTTGGCTACTTAAGGATAAGTTAATCGCTCTTAATGAGTCTGTAGAAAAAGTGCCCCTCAATCTGGAGGTAGGTCCCATCAGTATGACCAAGTGGCAGCTTTTCCTTCAAATAGATCAATCATTTCAGATTCACCGAAGTTATGGAAGCATGCTTGAAGGCGAGGCTGATGAACTTAAGGTATTATCTTTTCTTATTTTCTTTATTTTCAATAAGTTATTGATCTTATGGTTTTACTGATCTGGAGTAACTACTGTTCACATTTGATTTACGGGTCAGCTAGAAAAATTTGGCTTCAGTCATAATCCATTCTTTCCCGGTTATGAAGTGTGATCTATTTTTGCATAAAAGGAAAAGAAAACTTTTTTTTCCTTTTTAGTTTGCTTCTCTTTGTCAACATTTTTCTATCTTGTGGTGAATAGCAAAATCGTGCAGCTTACAAAAGCAATGCAGGTTTGGAAATTCATACTATTCTACTGTTTTTAAGAAATTATTTGATTTCTCTTAAAGACGAAATTTGTCCTGTTTTGTAGCAGGCTGCATAGCCTACATGTCCTTGTCTCTTTCAACCAAGCAGCTTTCCAGGGCTTACCATACAGGCATGCACAGCCAGGGAAGGACTGTAGTATGCTTTTTTCAACGCGAAAAAAAAAGGAAAAAAGAAAAGGAAAAAAAGGGAAAAGAAAGAAACGGGTAACATAGATAGGATAGTTTCATCATATTTCTGGAAAACACTGGATCAGTGATGTATCTGTTTGGAATTATGTCATGCCATATAGTTCCTTTATCCTGATTACCAGTTTTGATCTTGTGCCTTTTCAAAATCAGCCAATTTGGTTCATAACTGACCTTGCTAAAGGTTCTGGCAAATTGTGGTTTGCACCAGGCATAGTCCTGTTGGTGATCAACCAAATCAATGTTTTAATCTGTTGCTGATTAGATGTTTGTTCGCCAGTTTTGATTTATATTTATGACTAGTTATTCTCAATTTGCTATCAAGCTATTCTGTACTTTTTGAAACTTTACTTGCCTTGATCCTTTTCTATGTGGTTTTGGAGACAGAGGGTGTTCCTGGAAGGCAATCCTTATCTCCTGCTGATCACCATGGTTGTATCTCTGCTGCATTCAGTGTTCGACTTCTTGGCTTTTAAGAATGGTGTGTTTTACTCGGATTATTTGTATTCTTTATTTCATTACTTGTCTTTTATCTTTGTTCTTAAAAGAATAGGAGTTACTTTTCTTTTGAAGTATGTGTAGTATAATCCAATGAACAATGGGAAACCAATTATTCATTGGGTCATCACCACCCAATGAAATGGCAGATGGTGATAGAGAGGACATGGCCCCCACCGCTGCCTCCATCATTGTTTTGCTTTCCATGGTAGTTACGTTGTAATTCCCTTTCTTTGGCCATGGCTCATAACAATTACTTAGGGTGTTAATTATCTGTTTTCTTTTGCAGATATTCAATTTTGGAACAAAAATAAGTCTATGGAGGGTTTGTCAGCAAAGTCGGTTGTTGTGAGCTTCATCTGTCAGCTGATTGTGTTCCTCTACCTTCTCGACAATGACACATCTTGGATGATCCTCGCCAGTTCTGGCATTGGATGTTGTATAGAGTTTTGGAAAATTGGGAAAGCCATGCATATTGTGGTAAAATATTCTTCCTTTATCGTTTTAG
Source organism: Amborella trichopoda (assembly GCF_000471905.2). The sequence continues at coordinate 1,417,559 of NW_006497421.1, forward strand.
TCAAGATTTTGTAAATTGAATCCAGGCTCACAAAATTAAGGATTAAAAGTTCAACCTTTTTACTTGAAGTAATGAGACAATAGGCGGTTCTTTATGTTTTAAGAGGGTAAAGAAAATTTATTTGAGTCTGTGAATACATTGTATGGTATGCAAAACAAACATCAGATTTTATTTTTTACAAAAAGAGGAATGTTTATGAAGGTCACTCCATCATTTGTTTTCTTTTTCTTTCAGATTGATCGGAGTGGTTCCATCCCCATGCTGAGGTTTAAGGATAGGGAATCTTATGCAAGTAATAAGACAAAGGAATATGATGATCTTGCGATGAAGTATCTCTCCTATGTACTCTTCTTCCTTGTAGCCTGCTCCTCTATATATTCTCTCATGTACGAGCGCCACAGGAGTTGGTACTCATGGATCCTCTCTTCCCTCACAAGCTGCGTTTACATGTTTGGTAAATGTTCCGTAACTACCTTATTACGTACTGTATATCTAATTTCAGGTTGTATGCTTTTATTCCAATTTTCATGAATGCATGCATTCATCATTAGAGAACTTTTATCGACTATTAAAAAAAAGTAGAGAACTTTTATTGACAATTCATCATAGTATAGTTATATTTTTGGGTTGGTATGTGAGAATGGAATGTGCCTAGGCATTGAGATGAAGACGGCTGCATTCAATCAATTACACAAGCAGAGTTGCTTCTTTGTTTGATAAAGCATGACTAATTGCTTCGAAATGGGCGATTTCTAGCTTCTAGAAGCCAATGTGCATCTTGGAATCGGACCTCTCGAAATGTGTTCAATATACAGCTTAATTCCCCTCTCTATCTCTCTATTATGGATTTGTTCTATGATACGTTTTTCCCTTCTTTGAAATGGGATATACTCATTTTAATGCTCTCTCTCTCTCTCTCTCTCTCTCTTCCCTAATCATTTCTCTTTATAACTAGTTGTCCTACACCTACTCCTACCCCTAACCCCGTGTATACGTTCCATATGGATCCTTGGTTTTGCATTCAAATAAACCTGAGAGAGAGAGAGAGAGAGAGAGAGAGAGAGAGAGAGTAACTCAGCACGTAAAACATCATAATTACAAGTGAATGAGCAAAAAACATCTAATTGAAGTGAGAGTTTTTGTTGTTGTTGCAGGATTCATTATGATGTGTCCACAGCTCTTTATAAACTACAAGTTGAAGTCGGTTGCTCATCTCCCATGGAGGCAGATGACTTACAAATTCCTCAACACCATAATCGATGACCTCTTTGCCTTTGTCATCAAGATGCCAATGCTCCACCGCCTCTCCGTCTTCCGTGATGGTAACCCACTAAACTTACTCACGAAATTTATACACCACTATTTTATGGTGTATTGTACATGAGTGTGCATTTGTCTGCTCGTGATGGTGGATGGTGAAGATAAATTGGACCCAGGTGACATTCATGTTGGGAATGTCAGTTAATCTCAGCCATCTGTTATCAGGAATGGATGGTGGATGTTCCCAAGGCATACATGTATACCATAAACCTTTTCCATGGGATATATGCACAGTTCAGCAGTAATTTATCATATACTTTACCCTACTAATATTAAACCAATTGATCTAAAATTACTGATAAAAATAAATTCTATAAATTATGCTTCAAAATGATTTTATATTAATTGACATTCTATTACTTCCTACATCAATAAAGAAAATCATTAAACAAGGTTGCTACCAATTTTCCAGAAGTTGTATGAAAAAATTTGTAAAGAGTACAATATCCACTATTTACTTTTCTTTGGCCTGTATTTTGATTTTATGACATTATTATCTCATTTTTATTCATTTTTTTTTGGGTTGCAGATGTTATTTTCCTCATTTATGTATACCAAAGGTGGATATACCCAGTAGACCGAACACGGGTGAATGAATACGGGTTTGGAGGCGAGGAAGAGAAAACCCCAGCGCCTGTTGCTGTAGAAGGTGCATCGGATGGGGATGGAACAGATGATAAGAAGACCAATTAATAACTTTTTTCATCTGGTTTAATCTAACCTTCAAATTGTGTTTTTCTTACTTTCAGTTGTATTAATTGAATTTTGTTTTTTTCCTCTTCCACTAGTTACTTACGAGTTAGTAACTGTAGATCATAAGCAAAATGGTATTTGGTTTCTTCCTAGTTTTGCTCCCCATTGAGAAGGCTCCCTTCTATATTTATCTTTTGTTTCTTGCTCCCCATAAGCAAGTAAAGCTTTCTGTCTTTTCAATTTCCTCTCTCTGTGACAAGTCGGTCAAGCTTGCTATCCAAATGGCCTTAAATTTTCACTTCATAAAACTTCCTTTTAATTTTATTTTTTGTAATTTCGCCATCCATTATGCAATGACCAGTTTCTTTTTATGTGGTAATTTTGGCATCGGTTATGCAATTACTAGTTTTATAGGAGTAGAGCGTCCACAACACATGGACACAAAAATGATGCACATACGTTCGTTCTAGTATTAGATTGAATCTTGGCCGGGTTATAAATTGATTTTAATTTTTGGACATTCATTTGCTTATTTTTCCTATTATGTGATACTAACATTTAGGGTGTGTTTGATTTTTGGAATACATAGCACTTGTCTATTTGATAAGAAAGTATATTCATTTCCTTTATATTTAGGGTTAAAAAGTGGATACGACCGGTTCTATAAGAAACCAGTTACAACATAGAACTCGAGGTATCCACTTTTTTGGAAGATACAGTTTCCAAAGTCACGTTCCAAAAATACACACCCATAGAAATGTCTGTCATTCATCCCACTCCCCTTTTCTTATTTTTACCGAAATTAAATTAAGTGCTTTAAATGAAATTTAAATTCTTTTCCAAGTCCGCTTCCATGTCCGTCTTTGTCACCCAGCTCCATCTTTGTCAACGTAGGCGAAAGGAATAGGGGAAGAGAAGGTTCATCGGGAGTACGAAAGGGGTGGGATGATGGTAACTTCTAAGTTTCAATGCACTGTGATATGAAAAATAATAAGGGAACACCATGATTGAATGAGTTTTAGGAGGTGGTCGACATGATATTTTCTCTTTATTTTTTATTTTTATATTTTTACACATTTATTCACATAAGAGTCGGTATAAATACATGTTTATAGGTCGTGCCTAATTAAAAAAATAAATTCAAATAAAAAATTGACCAAGATAATTCTGAAACATGCAAGGGCATTGTGGTCAACTTTTTACTTGAATATTTTTTGTATTGTGTCATTAGATGCATGGTTACTCCAATTTTCATGTGAATAAATTTGTAAAAAACAAAAAACAAAAAACAAAAACCAAAAAACAATTTAGGACCCTTGACCCACAAGATCAACTTGTGACCCTTGAACCACAGATTCGATCCGGTGGTCTACCTCTTTCCTGGTCTATAGTTGAATCTCTTCCCAATCCAAGATCTATTCGAGAGGTATTAGCTTTATTTTAAAGGGCTTGGGAAAATTATACCTCTAACATATGAGAAACTTTTGCATAGAGCTAATTTAAATAAGAGAAAATTTCAGAAAGTTTCAAGATAGTGTCACCGATGGAAGGATTCCTGATTTTTTATTTCATGTTCAAGTTCTATCGTTTGGGGAGTTTTTATTATTATTTCTACCCTTAGATACTTCTTTATTATTTTTATTTTTTTTTTGTGGAGAAAACAGTCTTGTTTCAATTTTCAAACTCATTTTTTGAATGAAACTAGGGTCTGACACCTGAACTTTTAGATCCATATTTCGTTGGCGTTCTGAACCCAGCATAGCTGACAAATATTTCTGGTAAAACAGTGAAGCTATAGATTCCAAACTGGGATCCCCATTGCACATTATTTTTGATTATTTGGTGAGTTGTGGGTTCAGAACTTCAATTTCTAAAACCTCCACTTGTATCTCCAAATGGAAGAGACTCCCAGGGATGGTTTATTCTTGGCAGGGTCGTACTAAGAGTTTACTGAGAGAGAGAGAGAGAGAGAGAGAGAGAGAGAGAGAGACG
>NW_006497421.1:1439991-1467057 GCF_000471905.2 Amborella trichopoda
AGAGAGAGAGAGAGAGAGAGAGAGAGAGAGAGAGAGAGAGAGAGAGAGAGACTGAACTTGGCAATACACAAGAAACAAATGAGACTCATTTATCAATTTTCAAATTTAAACACACACACAGATTTCATATGGTGTGGCACATGTTACCTCTCTTTGCTTCTCTTCATAAAACTCATTAAGCCTCTGGAAGAATATCTATTTTGCCGAGGCTCATAAATTCTCCATCTCTACTCTATTCATGTGTTGTATGTGAGCTTCTCTCTGAACTTCCATTAATAGCTTCTCTCCAAACCTCCATTACTCCAAGACTTCAGGACGCTTCTCAATCTCTCTCTCTTCTCTATAAACCTTCATAAATCCAAGGAAGGCCTTAGGACACCTACCCCTCTCCATGTGTGTGTGTGTGCGTTCGTCATAAACCAAATCAGGAACAAATGTCACCCAACTATACACTTCCGAGTCTTGGTTTCTACTTCCCCTTTCTTCATTTTAGAAGAAAATATGCTGTAGCCTTTTGGAGTGAAGTTTATTGGATTGCACATTCATGTGAATATGTGTAGCTGTAGCCTTCATATATATTCGAGGACTGTGAATTTTGAAAACAATCAAGCTTATCAAGAAGAAGAAGAGGAAAATAAAAAGACTATGTCAAAGAGCTTCTAAAAGTTGGGGTTCAAGTGCATAATTCAATTGACAGGCATCGGACATTGAAACCTGTAGTGCTTCAAACCCAGAGAGCTATGTTAAGACCTGTGCATGCACACACACAGAGGAGAGGCTCCTTTTCACAAGTGGTGGAGGAAAGGGATCTTTGCTCAGATGTTAATTTGAGCTACATTTGACATATGTAAATCCCGGTTGAAATTCGATATGCGAACATACCAGGAAATGGTCGTTGGACCAATGAAACAAATGGGCAAGCATAACTAATAATTGATCTTCCGCAAGAACAGAGTCACAAATGTGCAGATGCACTCCAAGGCTTAAAAAGAAACCATATCTGATGTTGGGGAGGAGACTGCGTTTGAAGAATAAGGAGAACAAAGCATTCAAACAAAAAGCAAAAGAGCTCTATGAAGAGAAGCAAAGAGAGAGAACCTAATCCACCCGATATAAAGGAGAGAGAGAGAGATTTCATATGGTGTAGTACACGTTACCTCTATCTGCTTCTCTTTATAAAGCTCATTTGCACTCAGTATGAGTATCGTATTTTGCTCATTTTTCAAACTCAATTTCTTTCGTATCAAATATAGTATACTCTAAAGCATTGGACTGCATTTACATTGTGGTAACAACGCTCTCCTAGAAAGCAATGTTGGTTATCTTAACACGTTTATTTTATGGGCCTAATGATTGTTTCTTGGTATGACAACATATTGAATTTCAATAGGGATTTACTAAGCTAAAGGCTGCAAAAATCTGCTATAGAGCCAAAAAAATGAAAAAGAGACGGACAAAAATATAACCTTTTTCACCAACATGTAAGAAGGAACCTCTATATGCATGTTTGAACATACTTCTATGCGTTTGAACCCCCGACTTAAAGGTTGCAATATCAACTACCAGTTGAGCTTTGTATTCATAGTTCTCAAACAAGTTTTGAACACAAAGGCCACACTAATCCCATGAAAACTGTAATTGAAAAGATGGTGGAAAACAATAGCAGGACCCCCTTTATAAGGGGGCATGACTACAATGGCATCACTAACTCCATCTCCCATCATGGTTATAATTCAATGGATGCCGATGACCCAATGAACCGTGGTCTTCATTGTCTACTGGATTAGATTAGGCTTGTCCAATTAAAAAACCAGTAATTACTAATGCTTCTAAACAAGAATATTTGGCAAAGTTTCGTGTTAGTGCCTTTTGTTAATAAAAGCAACAAAGGAAACATGCATATATATAACAAGAACAGCAGAGAGAGAACAAACCACGGGACTGGCAGTTAAAGATATCCACATCTTCTCTTGTGGCCAAATAAACATACAACGAACACTTTCCACCAGGATGAAAGAAAAAGCGGCGTCCGTCCCATCCATCCGTATCTTGTGCCTAAGCTGGGCATCCAAATAACCAATGGCTGAACCTTCAAGTACAAGAACACTTAATGCACATTGGCCTTGAGGACCATATGTATGCTTAGCCTTTGAGGGCTTGTATGATTTGAAATACTCAACAAGCTCAGCAGTCCCCATTCCAATCCACTAAAAGACAGAAAAAAAGCATAAAATACAAAGAACATAAGTCATTATGTTATAATCCACGCAAATAAGCCAATGAAACATGGATGAATAAAGTAACTATGTGAAGAGCCATAGGACATCAACCTCTTGGGTAGGAAAATAAAATGAAACATATATTGAAAATACTCAATGTCAATACAAAAAGAAAACACTGGGAGGGTATATGCCATGGAATATGATCGACTACATCAACAACAATTAAGAAATACATCTGAGTAATATCAAGCACTAACTACTAAAGGCTTGAAGTATATTCTAATCAGAAACAACAAAATATTTTTTAAGAGGAAACCCGGAATATGAGAAGAAAAATCCTTATAAAGGCAAACTCCATTACATTTTGATGTCAGCTTATTGCCTTTTTCCAACATGCTTTTCGATTCTTCCTGAATTATATTTGTGAAACAGACCTACATGTAGATGTATGAATTTCCAAATGAATACTTCCACCTTTAGTTTACAGTGACAGCTCAACAGCCATTACCAAAAATGTGCTCTCTTCATTTCAAAATCACATGCAAGGTAGAGACACATGATAAAGTTTGGAAAAAACAAAGACTTGAAGTTCAGTAAACGGTTAGCAAGGAATCATGGAAAGGGCCAACAAACACAGCATAACCCAAGGAAACACAACTCCTCAAGCCTCGTAATCACACACCAAGAATAGACCAACGTTATCAGATTCGCATCTGAGGCCTCTTCGTATTGGACCAAAAACGGAAAGCCCTTAGGTGCTCTAGCAGAAATTTATGAAATTAGCTTTTAAAAATTTATCACTTTAGTAACAAAAATATTTATGAAATTAGGTTTTTAAAAATTAATACTTGTACTCCCAACATTTTTATTTTAAATATTAACTTTTTATTCATTTAGATAGAGAGTGTGGTTTTATCCCAAATGGCTACCGTCTGTTCTCTCTAAATATAGAAAACGTTCTTTTTTGTCTCTAAATAAAGTTACTGTAAATGTCACAATTATTGCAATCAATATTTTAAAGGAAAGTACATGACTTTTATTGTACTGTGCTATAATGAGGGTCAAAATTTCCACAATTTGTGTTCATCATCCATATGTATTACATTTACTACAGCAACTACAGCATGTGTTATGTTCAATATAACATACAAAACTTTCAAAATTTTTCCTAGAAGCTGAAGGGGTGAATCAAAATTTTCAGTTGCTTTGTGCTTTGCTTCATGTGACTGGCTGGACATGAAGAATTCGGGCAATTCGCTTGAAATTAAGCGAAGTTATCAACATTGCGATACATAATATAAATCAAGATAACAGCAGAATGTATAATCTTGAAGGTAAAGGAAAAGGTTACAAGTGATATCAACAAGGGAAAGAAGTAGAGATTTCTTGAGAATGCTAGAAAGCAGGATAAATGAGGTAGGCCACCAGGGCACAAGATTACAGACTGATAAACATAAAAACCTAGGAAGAAGGCTACATAGAACAGGAAAAACAGGAAGTTCTAATAAGCATGGAAACCATCCAATTAACTGAAAAAGCGTGTAAAATATACAAATAGAAGATCATAGAAATATATCAACCTGTATGAACTTTGCCAAAGCACTTGAAAGACGGATAAGTTTTATTTATATGCTTAAAGCAGTCGCATATGGAATATATCTACTAGATAAGAAATGGTATCTCTAACAAAGTGCCTAAAACAACAAACTTTTTATGAGGGGATAGTAGAGTATTTTCTTTTTTTTTCTAGGGAATAAAATACAGTAAAAGTTCAGGTGACTCTTGAGAACGATAGACCATAAACCATCTAATGAAACAATGTGCAGTCATGGGGAGAAAGTGGGGTGGGACCAACCATCAAGCCCCTCCCCTGCTATGGTGGTTCCACGCTCTCCATCAACATCCAGCAGTTTAATGGAGGGTGACGATGCAATTCACTGTCGTATTTCCATTTCCAATCGGATTGTAGTATTCGTGTCCCTTCTGATAAAGCTGTAATAACAATGTGATGGAAGAATATCATGTCATAATTTTTGGGATGTACGTTTATTTATGGATATGGGTTAATTCGGGATTAGAACATATTAAGGTTGGTTTCAAATTATTGTTAAAGGGCAATTCAAGAAAATAATTAAGCTCGGTGTTTCTTTGTTAAAGGTAGTCTTGTTATGTACTTTAACTTTTCGGTTTCGATTTAAATAGGAGGGTAAGTAGGATTCCTAAATTGGTAGGATTGGATGAGGTGGTACAACAGGGCTGGGAAGAGAAAAGAAGTTGTGGGGCCCAAGAAAGTAGGGATTGGGTAGAGGGTATATTAGAGAGATAATATTTCCTCGATTTGTGGATGTGGAGAAGAGGGGCATGTAGGAATAGTAAAGAAGATTTTTTTAATTCATCTCTTTTTTTGTTTTTTATTTATATATAAAAGAAGAAATGTTGCCTCACATGGGGGGTCTTTGAAATACTTTCAGCCTTTAATTTAATAGGTCAAAAAAGGTATGCTGCCTTAAAGAAAGCTTGCATACCTAATTGGTTCTCTCTTGTTTCCTACTTGATGTGAGGTGTTTTGGTGGCTGAAATTTTCTTCTTTCTACTCTATATTCCATAGTTGTAAGGTGCGGTGCGTTCCCGGGAGCGGGAGCTAGCTCGGGTCCACAACACCGTGGATTGCTAGAAGTTCCTTGTGGTTAGGATCGTTGTCCGTACATACAAAGGAGCATGATTCCATGATGAGGGAATCGCAATAGTAAGTTTTAAGAAATCACGAGTGATTCGTGGGTTCAAAGTACCACTGGGTACAAAACTGAATCAGTGCATATGGCTTAGTGCCAAATAAAGGGAACGTCCAATGCATTGCATCATACACTTGAGAACCACGGTTCAAAGCCGCTGGAAACGAGGATCACAGTACAGGGATCCGTGTTTCATCCAAGAACCCTAGCTGGAATTGTGAGATCAAAGTTCCAGAGCGGGTCTGTGACCTTTGCTACAAGGTCCCAACATCTATGCTCTTTTCGCTCTTGATTTCACTGCTCCAAGCAGTATCACCAGGTCCGACATTGTAGCTAGGGGACATGGTAGAGAAGGAAGGCACAATCAAAGCCCAAATGGGTATGATCCAAGAGCAACGTGGAAACATAGATTAGATGGCATGAGAAATTCAAGCCTTGCATCGAGAACGACCCGTTGAACCTGTTGGATAACTGGAAGTTGAGTTGGGAGATGACCCACAGTCCGACTAGAATCTTTACACAATAGGAAAGGGATTTTGATCTTCCCCTTGAGGAGCACTTTGATCTTGTGGAAGATCCAATCTATGATTGAGAACAAGATCTTGTGGAAGAGGGTATTTCCAGAGAGAAGAGTTTGAAAGCGCTTAAAATTGGATTGAGAGAAGACTAAGCATGCAATATAGAGGAAAAGAAAGAAGATGGCCTACTTGCTTGAGCCAGAACCAAAGGCCAGCAATCAGAGTTGGGGGCCTGTATCAGAGAAAGGCGGTGCCGAATGACCTTCTCCATTGTCCTTGAAGATGCTTAAATAGAATTGCTTGTAGAACGTTTGCATTTTAATTGATTTGGGATTGAAGAGGAGAGAACACCAAAGTATGAGGCTACCTAGGGTTGTCTAAGATGTTCGCTAGTATTAGGGTGTTTGAAGTTTTGAAGAGTTTGGGCCAGTCATGCTAGATCTTTGCGAATGTTTCGCGGTCCTCGAGCCTAAGGTTAAGATTTGAATTCCTAGGATTTCCAAGGTTCCAAGGATAAAAGGTAAAATGGCCAAAGAGATCTCTAGGGTTCAAACAGGCAAGGTCCAGGCTATAAAAATACGTTTGGGTTGAATAAATATGTTGTATTGTTGCATTAGGAAAATACTAGGAGTTGTTCAAAACAATATCCTTCAAAATAATTATCCTTGGAAAGCGAAACTATGTATTACTGTAGAGAGCGAAATAATGGATTTTAGTCCCACATTGAAGCATGGAAGAGTGTACGCCATGTTTAAATATGGAAATACCCTCTGCCATTGTGTTCTAAGAACCTCGGGGAGATATGTCTCATTCAGAGTATGTTAAGCATGCAATGTGCTCGTGTATGTGCCAGCGCTTGGGGTGCATTTTACACTGAAGCATTTCTATGTCACCAGTCGGAGTTGTTCATAGCGATGTTGCAAGTTTGAATCGCTTATAGCATGCTTGCAAGTCAAAGTCAACTTTTCGCTTGCAAGTCAAAGTCAACTTTACGAGACGCATGTTTCTTCGGCAACAGCGCATGAAACGTAATCCTTTTGGTGTGGACCAATTGTGACCGAGTGATATCCAATTACATGAAAAGGTGTAACTGACAAGTAGTTATATGGCGTGTAAGTCGAGGAACGAAAAGCCACAACACGTCAATGTTCAATTAGAATAACCAACGTCATGGTGACATGTTACCATCACAATTGTTGGCACAAGCTTTCTAGCTAGCAAAATCTCTTTTTTGAAGCTACTATGGTGCTTTAGATCTTGATGTATTTACGCATTTGTACAAGTGAGATTAGTGTTCGATCTTTTGTTTCTATGTATTTCAAGGACAAATTTGTTTAGAGAACTTAGACGTACACAAATTTTCATCAGTAAAAAATAAATATTGTCTGGAAAAAACACTAACTCATGTCTAGAAATAAAAAGATGTCAAGTTCTTTAAAATTTTCTATAGTGTTTGTCAAACTACAATCTTCCTGCCCTGTTTCACCAATGCAAATCTAACAATATCTAGTGGTATGTATAGGTAACTACCACACATCAAGTGGCGACCCAATCGAGGTCATGCAGCATACTGTGATGGGATTTGCATTGTACGAGAAGCAATCCATCAAATGCGCAATGCGATTTGTGAAACAGGCTCCCATTGGACCCAAATGGGGATGATGTCTTGCTGCTTACCCACATGGCCGTTAGAGGCCAATTTTGGTCCGTTTGGGAGTTTTTGGCATTTAGTTCCCATTTTCAATGATTTTTAACTAAACTTTCAATGTTTTTAATTATTCTAAAGGCAAATTTAGGATTTTGTACAGGTGATTGAGAGATGATTAGGGGTTTAATGGTGTTGTTCGAATTTAGGCAATCCAAGAAGGTTTCCTAAGTGATTTAGCCTAATTAGCAGGTTCTAAGGATGGTGTATCCTGATTTGGAAGGCTTTCTTAAGGGTTAAGGAAAATTAGGAAGACTTAGGCTAACTCAGTGAATTTAAGGTTAATTAAATAGGGTTTTTATAGCAAGGTCTAGCATGGTATTTTATGTTTGTGGTTATGGTGTATGGAGGATGGGATTACCTCGACTATGGATTATCTACCCTAGTATGGTCTCTAAAGGGGTTAGGGCATTTTGGTGGGCGAAATGGATTATCTACCCTGGTATGGTCCCTAAAGGGATTAGGGTATTTTGGTGGGCGAAAGGTAGGTTTAGGTTCTAGGGTTAGTTTAAGGAGGCAATTAGGTTTGGATCCTAAGATATAAGGGTTCGAGCACCTAGGTATTCCCTTAGCCAAAGTAGGGTGTTTACATAGGGCAGAAACAACAAGGCTATGTATCTCAACTAAGAAAAATCCAGTAAGTTTATTTGACAGAACTAAGCCAACATATCACAATGACTTCATCAAAAGCCAGCATATCACAATAACTTCATCAACATATAGTGACCATTTCCTCAAGGTGTTCTTAAATGAGTTTGTGCTCATCAGCTGATAGCAAAGCCCCATATTTAAAAATACTACGTGGTTGAAGAAGACAGTGGGATTAACGCACAATCATCTTATCTCACTTTAAACGCAAGGACAAATTTTCTCCAACCAGATGTAGGAGCAACTAATTTGTATTTTTAATTTAAGGAATGAATTTTATTTATAGTTATGGGTTAATTGGGGAAAATAATTTAAGAGGGATTAAGATGGGTATCATATATTATTTGGGGGTAATTAAAGAAAATAATTTTGATTTACTATATGGGGAACTATTTACAACATAGCGGGTTTGGCTTATTGTACAAGGAATTCTCTCCATCCAGGAGAGTCCGATGCATGAGCAATTAATTCGTATATTTAGTTTTCTATTTGATTTAAGCAATGCAATTTTACTTATGGTTAACGCAATAAAAACTTTGGAGGGATGCTCTAAAATCTAAAGGTTTCAAAATTAGTCAGACTAAGAATATATAGAATGCAAGTTTAGTAAGAATAAGAGTAGACACAAGCAATTAATTGAGATTGTTGGCTAAGAACTACCTAAAAGATATTATTTTTAACATCTTGAGTCAATGATCCATGAGAATGGAGAGATTGAGGAAAATGTCAAGCATAGAATTAGAGTTGGGTGGACAAAATGGAGATGTGCTTCCGGAATCCATCACATACCAATGAAACTGAATGAAAAATTCTATAGCATGATTGTAAGCCCGATCATGCTTTATGGAACTGAATGTTAGGTGGTCAAGAAACACATATCCATAAAATGAGTGTAGCTGAAATGAGGATGTTGAGATGGATGAGTGGTAAGATAAGTAGAATTTGGAATATTTCAGGGAACTTACAGGTGGCTCCAATCGGCGATAGATGAGGATAAATAGACTTAAGTAGATTGGTGAAACCAGTGGTTTAAAAATCGTCGAGCCGGCATGGAATCGGTCGATTCGAACAGGGAATCGGTCATCCAGTGTCGATTCTTTTGTAAACCCGAAAATCGCCTGATTCTAGAGAAGAACCGGCGATTCTGTACAGTAAATCACTGGATGACATCATGACTCGCCCGGTTGACGCCATGACTCGCCCGGTTCTGTGCACGCGCATGATGTCATGAGTCACAAGGGGTATTTTTATAAATTTTCGAGTTACAATAGGCACCTATTGTCAAAAACACGTGCTCCATCACAAACCCACACTGCTACATGTGTTTCGCGCGCGACTAGCTTTGGTAGCAGAAAACTATTTATCCTTACCAAATTTGTTCTGTGGGTTCGATGTGGGACAATTGCGCTAAGGTAATAACTCAGAAAGAAATATGATATAATTATTGAGTGACCTCTTCGTATCACAACTTAATATTTGACGTGGTGGTTAGAGTGTTGTTTTAGTGAGCTGGACGTTGCGGGATCAATTCCTGCCCAAGTGTCATCATTCCTTCACAAACAAATTAATTTTTTTCTTTTTACAAAATAATTTTTTTTTACAAAAAAAATAAAAGTTTCTTATAAAAAAATATATTTTTTGTTAAAAAAAATATAAGGTTCTTGTCAAAAAAAAAAAAACGTAATACAACAAAAAAAAAAATTCTTGTCAAAAAATAAAAGCTTATTGTAAAAAAAATATAAGGTTCTTGTAAAAAAAAAAAAAGGTAATACAACAAAATTTCTTTTTTTTGTCAAAAAATAAAAGTTTATTGTAAACAATATATAAGGTTCTTGTAAAAAAAAAAAAAGGTTCTTGTTAAAAAAAAAAAAAAAAAAGTAAATACGACGAGCATTTCTTGTAAAAAAATAAATAAAAAGTCATTGTCATAAGAAATAAAAGGTTTTTGTCAAAAAAAAAAGGATCAACTATTTATTGTAAAAAATAAGAGGTTGGATTTGTCATTAATTGTATAATAAAATAATTATAAAATGTAAACCAACAAGTTCAATTTCAGTATATAATGTTCTCCACCAATTCAAGATTTTGGTGGCCATTTTTTATCGATTAAAACCATGCTTTATTATAGTCCATCTATGATTATATATTTCATCCATGATGATTCTATGATTTTTCCTTTGTGTGATGTAAATTTAATAGTCAAAATAAGTACATACAAAGAAAAAACATCTCAATATTCACATATTGATAAAAAAATGAAAATTAATAATGTAGTACCCCGATTTCTTATTGGATTTCTAAAAAACAACATTTATAATAAATTTTAATAATTTTTTTATATTTTTTTAAAGCTTAATCCAACCTATTCGGCCGATTCCCGATCCAAATCGTCAATTCACCGATCTGGATGGGTTTTTGGGGTGCCCGATCCGGGCCACCGATCCGTTTTTTAAACCACTGGGTGAAACAAAGATCTAGAACAACACCAGTTGGGAGGGACGATTTGGTGCAAGTGGAAGGATCTAAAATGATAAAAGGAAGGCCCAAAAGGGTATAGATGGAAGTGGTAAGAAGCGATATGGTGACTTATGGCCTCACAGATAGTATGGCCCTCTTTTTTTGTTGAAAGTTTTTCTGTTTTAGAGATAGTGGGTATGGCCCTTGATAGAGCAACATGATAGAACAAGATTCATGTAGCCTCCTATCTCTTTTGTCTCCGTTTCCCCTATCTCCTAGCCAATCCATCTCAATCTCTCCCCCTCCTTCCTCTCCTCTCTTTACTTATTCCCTTTTCTTCTTCCCTCCCTTATTCCCCTCATCTCGATCCACACTTTGTGAGACATTTCTTGCTACCACCTTTTCTCCTCGCTATCTTCATCCTCACCTCTCTCCCTCTCCCTCTCCCTCCATTCACCTCCCCCCACCCCCTTCTTTCTTTCTATTCAGCCCATCTCCATCCCATCTGCTCCCTCCTCTCTATCTCTCCTCCGCCTTTCTTCTTCTTGGCACACCTCTTCCAAGCGAGCCACTGCAACCTTGGATAGGCGATCTCGAAGATCTAGCACGGTTCTGCGAAGCTTGTGAAGTTCTCGAGGCAGAAGCATCCCAAGATCCTTCTCATAAAAAAATTTATTTTTCAGTTCTCTTACTTCAAATTTTGTCTTTGCGCTCACCCCTCGCATAACTTCTCACTGTTGTACGTATTATCTTTTTCGCCTTCTGTAAGTGGATTCGCCTTATCTGAGCATCTATCATTGGGTCCTCTTTTTAACAAATACTTTCTTAACCCTAGTTTCCCTCTTGACTGCCAACACTTTCTCACTCTATACCCTCTTTTCTATGTTCTATCCCCCTCCAACTGTAATTGATGTAGCCTGAACACCCAACTTGTGGGATGGCGTCTTTTGTTTGGTCCTCATGTAATTCTTTTTACTATAAATACAAAGTCAACCATTTCCTCAAAGAAAAAAAGGATTTGAGAAGTCTCAGATGATGTGATTGTTCAAGGGCAATTTAAAAAAACAACAAATGTTATCATTTATTTTGTAAAGCGTAATTTCTTTATTTACATAAGCTTTTGGTTTCCATTTAAATAGGAGAGTAAGTGGGACTCCTAAATTGGTGGACTTGGGTGAGGTGGTGCACACAGGCCTTGGAAGAGAAAGGAAATTACATAGAGGATTAGAATGTAAGGACTGAGCAGAGCCTATTAGTTGAAGTGAGAAACTTTCCTACATTTGAGGATCTAGAGAAGAGGGGAAGGTAAGAATATGAAAGAGGGAGGTTTTCAATATATCTCTTATTTTTTCTATTGTTTATGTATAAAAGGAGATATGTCGCTTCACACGGGGATATGCGGAAATATTTTCAGACTCTAATTAAGAAGGAAAAAAAAAGAAGAAAAGGTGTTCTTCCTTGAAAAAAGCACGCATAGCTAATTGGTTCTCTCTTGCTTCCTGCTTGTTAGGTGCTTGATTTAGGGTGTTCTTGTGGCTGAAATTTTCTTCTCTATTCTCTCTTTTTGCTCTTGATTTCATTGCGTCAACAAACACCTATCCAGCTAGTATAGCCAATGTGCCTCTCGCCTGCAACTCCTCCTCCAAACGCTCATCAGGCTCCCTATGAAGCATAACTCTATTTGACCCCTCTTGTCTTGTCGTGGGTTAAAAGAGGCTGCATCCCCCCATACCAATCCATGGTACCTGACCCACCACAGCAAGCTAGGCAATGCCATTGCCCGGAAGGATTGTTGATTTGCTCCAAAATCCTTCACTATCTCGAAAAACTTCTTGCACCACTTTCTCTGCATTTTCATTGCGACTCTTTTGGCTAATATATGGGTCATAGTCCCTAACACTCAACAAAACAAGATCACCGTCTTCCTAGAGGTCCTCATTCTCAAAGGAATCACCAGAGAACCTGGCACCTTCTTCATATATATATATATATATTCTTTTTGATAAAACTTGTTCTCCAACTTGGTTTTTATCATTAGGCTCATTAGGGGCATGGCTGGAAGAACCAGCATGACCCCGCCATTGCTAACTATTCTTGAAGGGTGGGATAATAGAACGCCACCACGAGGTCCCGTAAAAGTAACTTCCATTTTGGAAGCTTAAGGCCTTGTATTTGCTCTATTCTTCGCTTACTTTCTGGGTTCATGGGCTGCAGGTTATAGTTAGGTGTCTTCCCAACTAAATTGGAAGGTCTAAAGCCTGATAGGACCATGATTTGTTGTTGCTTGGGTTTCAATTGCCCCCTCTACTTTCTTTACTCCCTCTAAATTAAAAGTATGACCATGTTATTTTATCTAATGCCCACCCCCAAAAAAACCCCATCTCGTGAATGGACTTTATCTCTTTCCACACGTGAACCTCTCTCTGTCTCTAGCCATTTTAACAAGGAGAAATGGCTAAAAAATGATCCAAAAAATCATTGGAAACCCACCAGGAATTTTTATAGCGGGTACTTCTCATTCATTGTCCGAAAATTCATCTATTGTAAATCCGGTGAGTTTTCCAGCCAATTTGAGTGCATCTAGGTCTTTATGTCACAAAATAAATGGTGGCTGGAGAAAGAGGAAAGCGTGTTTTTCTGACAACTTTGGCCATCAGAGAACACATTAGATCACCCCTCCCATTTCAGCATAGAAGAGGCTCATTTTGAGAATGATACCCCCAATCCCAATTCAATGAAATATAAAACAACTAAATATTCAAAGAGAACCAAAAGAAAATAGAGACCCACATTCACATAACGAGGAGAAAAAAGAAGAAGAAGAAGCAAACTAGTTTCAAGATTGAAAAGTGCCAACCATCTGAGAGTTTGGTTTTAGATAAAGAAGAGCCCCTAGGATTTGATGCTTAATTCTTTGAAGCCAAAGAGGTAGATGAAATGGAAAGGCTATACTTTTCATATCCTTATGTCTGCGATTGTTGAGGGACTTCGAGGTCAATAGCAAAGACTTCTACTTGTTTATCAGAAACATCATCGATCCTCTTCCCGCCAAGAGGACTCTGACTTAGAGGCCCTCATTGCTCTATCTTCAGATCTTTGTAAATAGTCATCTCTCTCTCCTCCATTTTTTTCTGTTCTCTCTATCTCTGAGGATCACCCACTCCAAATTCCTTATTGCACACCCTTCTACAACCCTACACCATGAAAAGACCATCACCACCCCTCTTCATGGGGATCTGGAGTAAAACCCAAAAACAGAAATGAGCACTCAGGCCTCTTAAACTTGGAAGAGGACACTCCGTAGCACAAATACAGAGAGAGAGGGAGAGGTGATCACCGGTGGAAGAGTGAGAGGAAAAGGTTTACTTTGGTGGTGGGTATTAGACAAATGAAAAGGGGTATAATAGTAATTTGGAGGCGGTGTAAAAAGTTGATGGGGTTTGGTATCCGGTTTTTGCAACTTTAAGGGGTCCATCAGGTTTTTAGATACTTCAAGGGGTTCATAGGGTCTTTTGGGACGAAAAATATAGAAACGCGGGTATACGTCTTTTTTCCTTTTATTTTTTATCGTATAATAACAAGCTTGTTTTTTTATGCAACAAATTCATTTACTCAAACACCGCACCAGAACTTCAAAAATACAAACAATCTAGACAGACGTTCACACTAAAGGAAATCTATTTATGTACAAAAACACTGAAGTACTCAAGTAAGAAAGTAAATGTAAATTCTAGAGAGAGATGCATCATTCACTATTAAGAAAATACATCTACGAGAAAGGAGCAGGAATACAAAGATGTTAGAGCAATACGCCTAGACTCTAAGAAAGATGCATTTCATTTCACATAACATTTAGTATCTTATATTGAGCAATTATACTGATACATCACCCTTTCCTACCTTTCTATTTTTATTTGTCGGTATATTTAGGTAAATAAGGAGAGAGAAGAGATATTCTACAAAGAAATACTCAAATAAGAAAGTAAACTTAATTCTAAAGAGAGATGCATCATTCACTATTAAGAAAATACATCTACGAGAGAGAGGAAGCAGGAATACAAAAGAGGTTAGAGCAATACGCCTAGACTATAGAGAAAGATGCCTTTCATTTGACATAACCTTTGGTATCTTGTATTGAGCAATTGTACTGATACATCACCCTTTCCTACCTTTCTAGTTTTAGTTGCCGATATATTTAGGTAAATAAGGAGAGAGGAGATTATCAAATATTTCTTTTCAGATTCTACAAAGAAGTACTCAAGTAAGAAAGTAAACCTAGATTCTAGAGAGAGATGCATCATTCACTATCCATAGTGCACATGGTAATGATACATCCCCCCATTCCTTTTTATTTTATATTAAGAGGGAGAATTAGGCACATCATCACCCGAGCCTTATCCCAACTATTTGGGGACATCTATATTAATCATGTTTTGCCATCTGTTCTATCAAGGGTCATAACTTCAGTCAAACCATAAGCCACCATACCTCTTCTAACTATTTCTATCCATATCCTTTTGAGCCTTCCATTTGAACTAAATCACCCCTCCAAACCGATATTGATCTAAGTCCACACTGCATATAGTTAACCCTATGTCTATTTTCTTAATCACCTATTGGAGTCACCCCTAAGTTCCCTTGGATATATTCATTCTGAATTCTAGTGTTTCTTGTTTTGCTACTCATCTATCTTAACACCCTCATCTCAGCTACACTCATTCTATGAATATGTTGCTTCTTGACCACACAACATTTACCTATAAAGCGTAGCTAGTCTTACAGTCTTCCTAGGTAGAATTACGTAAATAAGAAGATAAAAAATTATCTTACATTTTCTCTTAGATTCTAAGTAGGTCAAGTTGTTTTTCCAATTGATTGGGTAAAATAATTGTATGATTGGGTTAGGATTAGGGTTGGTGTTGGGGTTAGGGTTATAAAATGAGATAACATAATTTCAAAGGAACCTGTTTCAATTTCAAAATTTTAAAATAGTTCCTTATAGTTCATATATTTCACTCAAGTCCTACTTTTTTAGTCTATATAGCAATTTTTTTTTTTTTTTATTCTTATATCGAATTTAGCTCATATTTGGTATGTTCTTATTTCTCACTATCATGGTATTTTTGAAATTTTATTAAAAATAATTTTAAAACAATAAATGATCAAACTACACCTAATTTATTTATTTCAAATTTTTTGTGTGCTTTTATAGGTGCATTGACGGTGAGGAGTATTAACATACCAAATTTGACTTTAATCCATATAAAGAAACATTCTAATAAAGTTTGCAAAATAAAAAGGATTTTTCTATAAATTTCCCTAATTTCCATCAAAAAAACAAAATATCTAACTTTTTATTGAGCAAAATGTCTTGGAGGTTGTGTCCACCTCGAAGCATTGAACCACTTTATCATTTTCTTTTTTATTCTCTTGCTATGAGTGCTTTTGGTGTAGTAGATATTCCAATTTGGATCAAGGAGGTTGAGGGTTCAAGTCATTAAAGTTCGTCAATTAGCTACTCTTAAAAGGGTTGTATATCATGAGACCTTTATTTTTGGTACAAGGTACAGGGAGGTCACAGTTTCCAACTGATTTCAAATCCAAGAGTATCTTGTATAAAAAGTAAATGTCTCCTTATATTCATTTTATTTTTTTAATAATATTGAAACCAAAAAGAACCCGAGGAAACAAAAAAAAGAAGAAAAAAAGAAAATGTGGTATTCTTTGATCAATGCTTTGAAGAGATCATAGAGCTAGGTTTCTTTGATCAATGTTTTGAAGAGATCATAGAGCTATGTACCTTTTTTGCCATCAGCACCTCCAAATTTTCGGGGCCGAAAGTCCATTAGCAAAGTCACTGGAAGAATAGACTTGGATCTTGGATACCTAGGTTGAATCCACTCATTGTTGCATTTTACATCTCTCTCTTGTATACCACAAAATTACAAAACGAATCATGCTTTGATTGTCCGACTGATTTTGAAACAAAGAATTTTGCCGCATTTTCAGCGGGAAATCGACTCTTCACTGCTTACGGCCAGAAAATAGCGCGCAGATGCTATGGATTCAAAATGAGAAAAACATGCTTTCTCCGGTGCCCATACAGGCATGGATCTGGAAAACTCATCCATTCCAGTGCCTGATGAGGAGAAATGAGAAGAAGGGAAAGAAGAAAAAAATGAGGAGAAGGGAAAGAAGAAAAAGACGAGAAAGGAGCAATTATTTACGCAAATTTGACACACGCCACCGCTTCTCTGGTTTTGATGCTTTTTGCATCTTAGCTGGATGAGAGAGAGAGGAAGACGGTGTCGTAAAAACCAAGAGGGCGATAGCAAATGGCGGAGCGAGGGGGATGGTGCAGTAGAGAGAGACACTGGCTTTATCTTGTAATAAATGTGCCGAGGATTCATCGTTATCCATCAACTTTATAAAGAAAGACAGAGAGAGAGAGAGAGAGAGAGAGAGAGAGAGAGAGCTTCGTGTAGAGAACGCTGTAAATATTTCGTCTATGATTGCAGAGAGAGCGCTTCGTGTAAAGAACGCTGTGTAAAATTCCCCTCTAAATATTTTGGTTGTTATACCGGTTTTTTAAACCGTTATCACAAAAAAATCCGAAATAAGCCGTTATTATTCTAATGGACGAGCCCTCAAAATTTGGTCAGATTTTTAATCATCGGACCGCTTGGTAATCAATTGCCCATTCACGCATCGAAGGTCTTTTTTTTCACTAGTTTCTTCATTCCCACCGATCCAATATGAATGGATGGCTAAGGCTAATATGGTTCCAGTCATAATGTCATGTCTAAATACTATTTTATTTTTAATTGTTTTTTTAGGTTTGCTTCATTGAGATGATGAGACATTAAATTTCATATTCATATTAATTGTAAAAAAGAATTAAAATAAAATACTTTGAGACCACAAATCTAAATCAAATGGTCAATGTGGCTGAAGCCATCCCAACTATCCGAATGGATCGAATGGTTGGGAGATGAAGAACATAACTTAAATGTAAAGGGTGGGGATGTATATTAAACTTTCCTGGGTTTATACACAAAATACATTTTCATTCAAAACAAAGTTATTTTCTTCTTTGAAGCATTGCTAAAAAAAAAATTTATAATAATTGGGTTTAGTTGTGTGATTTTAAAAGTATCGTAGCAACAATTCCTTTAAAACATGGCCCAATAGGGTATACTCTCTTTACTTCTTTGTACCATTATTCTCAAGTACTACTCCTCTTATCCTTTCCATTTCACGTCCTGGCTCTCCTTCATCCAGCCAATATTCCATGTTTTTACATATTATCTTTTGCTATCGCCAGCCCCACTCTAAATGGAGCTTTGGATTTCACTTGAAAACACTATTGTCAAAAGACTGCAAATGTGAGCATATTATCCAATCTCAGAGTATTTTAGGATCTCATATTTTGAAATGCAATCTCTAACCTAAAAAAATGTTTGAATTACATAGGAATCCAAGTATGAAATGAGAGTCAAGTTCTTAAAAGGCAAGATCTAAGTGTACATAAACTCGAAATCCATCTTTTTTTAGGTAATCTCATAATTTTTAGGTAATCTGAAAAGGGAAAGTAGCTTTCCATGTTCCCCCTACATCATAAAAGTTCTATCCTCCCTTTTATCCAATCGTCTATTTTTTAATAGAGGGTTAAGATTGCCCTAATCACAATGTCACATCTACACTGTTTTATTTTTAATTTTTTTTTCTATAAACTGTTTGATCGCCAAATTTTGGATGTCCATTCCTCTATTAGACTCGCACTAATGAAAAATATAAAAAATAATATTTTTAATAAAATAAAATGACCTTTAAAAGTTTCAAGAGGTATTTTGATCATTATTTTTTATCGAAAAATTATTGTTGATATTTTTTATAAGTGCGCCACAATGAGAAAATGGCACGTACCAAATTTCATATTCAAAAAAATTGTATTAAAAAAACTAAAAATAAAATACTTTGAGACGTCATATCTAAGATGAAACAATGAGGAGCTCTCTTGATAAAAAATGGATGGCTGGATGATAAAGAGAGGATAGAACTTCTATGTTGTAAAACATAGAAAGCTTTCCCATCTCATAATTATTAAATAAATCTCAAACTTTCAGATAAAAAAAAATCCTCCGCTCCAACACTTTTATGCTACAGAGCAAATGTAAAATTTATTCCTATGAGCACGTTATTCACGCTTTTCACTCTTAATTGCTCTACAATCTCTCCCGACATGTTTAGAGCGCCTATAAATGGGTGGCAGCCCGACACTAGAACTAGGCCACGGGCCACAAAATGTGGCACGAGGGCAGAATCTGGCTGGGTCTGGCCACCCAAGGTCTAGGCTGACCTGTGCCTCTTCAACTAGTTCCAGCCAGGGATCAGGCTGGCCCTATAGGGACCAGGACGGGCTTGGGACAAAGGCAAGTCCAGCCCAGGCCTAGCAGGTAGCCAGCCCTAAAAGAGCCTAGCAGTGTTGAAACACTCCAATACATAACGCGGCTAAAAGAGGCACTTAACACTGCACTTGCGGCCAAAGGCTCCCATTTTGAGAGAGAGCTAATGACAGTTCACAGAACAACTAAATCTTGGCTCCCATTATGAGAGAGACCAAAATTTCAGAGAGTGGAGGGACCACAATGCAACAAAACAAGAGACCACAGTGTAGTAAAATATCAGAGAAGAGAGGGAGCACACAACAACAAAATATCATAGCAAGAGAAAAACCACATTATACCGAAATAGAAATACTGGCATTATGAGTTAAACGTGTATATGATTCACGAATGACATGATAAAAGGAAAGGTATATCAAAAGGAAGAACCATGTCTTTACTAATAAGTTGAGCCTGAGACTCGCTTAATGCAAACCAGGTCACCAAGCTCATTTATTTCCCAAAAAGAGAAATTCATGGATACGAGTTTGCAGTATTTCTTATGAAACAAAATCTACAGCAAAATTCATGGCCGATTCCAGTAAATATAGAAAATTCCCAATTAATTGCTTTTTAGTTATATTGGACTGGCTGAGAGAAGGGGGTGGGGGGCATTTGGGGTTGTAGGCTTGTAGCCAAGGCATTTCATGCCAAAAAGCAATTTTGAGCTGTATATTTGTGAAAGCATTTTGTTCATGACAGAGGGAGTGTTTTTCTTTAAAGACAGAAACGGTAACTAGAAATGACATGAAAGATGCTTGCCTCTTCCAGGCCAGAAAGTAAAGTTCAGATATTGTCAAGAATCCAACCTGTGTGTGTGTGTGTGTGTGTGTGAGAGAGAGAGAGAGAGAGAGAGAGAGAGAGCAATCTTTTCAGGGGCATTTGGGGGCATCAAGCTTCGGGCAAGCTCGGGCAGTGTATTTGTTGAAGAGATCATTCATGGCATGCTGGAACTCCTCTTCCATCTTGATCTCCTCCTCGTGATGCTTTTGTTTGAGTTCCTTGCGCCTATTTGCCTGATCGAGCAAGAGTTTGTCTCTCTCTGCTTCATACTCTTGTATGTCTTTCTCTTGGTTGTCAAGAATGTTCATCACCTTTGAAATCTCTTCTCGCCTGTCAAATAAAAGAATGAGAGTTTTCCCTCAATGTAATCCAAGAAAAATTAAACCACAACGATACTTAGTACTCATAAACTATAAATAAAACAAAGCAAGATAAAAAAACATGCATATAAACGTGCTCCTGTAATATCAAACAGGTCAACTAGAACACCTACATGCATGGGGGGGAGGAGGGGGGGACAGAGAGAGAGAGAGAGATTCAAGTACTTATGTTCGCCAGCTTCATTGCTGCCCAAGATGTTGGCGTGCTTGGCTTGTTCGAGCTCATTGACATGCGTCTTCCTGCTCTGCATCTGAAGTTCCTGAAGAGCATTCTCTTGCAAGCACATGTTCACTTGCATTTTATCCTGGAGAACCTTTATCTGTTCCTTGTAGAATTTCTCTTGAGCATCCATCTGACGAGTACATCAAAACATCATATAATCAGTTGCTAATCATTTATTCTCTTTACTTCCACAAAATTCAAAAGAATAGGAAATACTTGTGTGCAAGTGTGTGAGAGAGTTTATTCTTCAATTGAAACTAATAAGATTAAATCCCATATGTATAAACCACAAGAGAGAGAGAGAGATTTCTTTTAGGGTGGCACAGGCGACCTCTTTTTGTTTTTCCTCATAGAGGTCTTTGGCTTTTTGTCTAAATGTTTTGTTCTCCTCATCTTTAAGACGCAGTCTTCGCCCCACATCAGATACAGTTTCTTGTAAAGCCTTCGACTCCATCTGCACTTTGGCAACTCTATGTTTGTAGAAAATCAATTGTTGGTTATCCTCACTCATTTGTTTCATAGGCCCAACTACCATTTCCTGATACGATCGCATATCAAATTTCAACCTAGATTTACCTATGTCAAAGGTGGCTCAAATCAGCATCGCAGCAAAGAAAAGGAAACACAAAACAGAAAATCATATTCCTTTCCTCTAACCATATGTCAAGACAAACCCCTACGTGTGTGTGTGTACGTGTGTGTGTGTGTGTTAACAAAACTCTCTATTTCCACAGTCACCACAACCTCAAGGTTGCAATGATAAATACCTGCCAATTAAGCTATGACCCCCAAATTTGGAAACTCTCAAAATTAGTTCTCACAAGTTTTCAGCATGAAGGCTACACAAATCACATGAAAGCTGTAATCCAATGGACTGTGGAGAACCATGATCCACTAGGAGCAGTGAGAACCACCCTTGATCAGGGTATGACCAAATGGCAGATCCAATTATCTCACCATCATGGCTACTGATTCAATAGACCATGGTTTTGCATTGTCCATTGGATAAAAGTAAACTAACCCCGGTCACAAAACCAACAATTACTGGCGCATACAAACAAAAACATTGGCACTGCTTTCCATAAATTTTTTCTTTTTGCTTACAGGGTACAAGATCAACGAAACATGTATACAATACATGAAGAGTCAAGACAGAACAAACCATGGCAGTGGCGGTTAAAGAGATCCATATCCTCGTTTGTGGCCAAATAGCCATACAATACACGCTTTCCACCAGGATAATAGAGAACACGGCGTCGGTCCCATCCATCCCTATCTCTCCCCTCTTCCATGAAATGCTTGTGCAAGCGCTCAGCATCCAAATAACCAATGGCCGAAGGATCAAATATAAGAACACTTAACCCACGATGACCTTGAGGACCATATGAATGCTTAGCCTTTGAGGGCATGTATGCTTTGAAATACTCGACAAGCTCTGCATTCCCCATTCCAAGCCACTAAAACACACAAAAATGGAAAAGTATAAAAGATCCATGCAAAAAAGCAAGTCATAGAACAAGAACAAGGTTTTAAAACTCAGCCAAGTTGTCTAGGAACCTTGCCGAGCCGAGACCTAGACCTGGGCACAAACTCAAACACATTAAAAAAATATAATATTTATAATATTTTTTTATTTTCCCTTTTTTTTGGATTTTTGGGAATTGTTTCCAATAAATCAATATTTTCCAAATTCCATATTTTATGCATTTTTTCCCATCTTTTTTGGACTTTTATGTCGCTTATTGTTTAGTTTGCGTTTTCCTTTTTTTTAACATTTTTTTTTTTAATTTAGCCCTTTTGGTCAAGTACATGACTTGGGCTAGTCCATTCTCCGCTTAGGCAGGGCCCAGTCCCAAACCGAAGCCAATCTTTGACACACTGAATAAGAATGAATAAAATATCCATGTGAAGAACATCCAAAATGAACCAATCTTTTGTGAAGAAGAAAATAAAATGTTATAATAAAATAAAGAATTTGAAATTTACGATGTCAATAGCCAAAAATGAGTACTAGGCACATAGGCCATAAAATATTTATCAACCATGTCAACAAGTATTGGGAAATAAGTGTAATATCGATCACTAACTATTAATTACTTAACCATATCCCAATAAAAAGAATAAAAGTGACTTGTACGAAGAAGCTAGGAATATAAGAAGAAAAATCCATATAAAGTTTAATTTCGATTTCAGCTTACATTTTTCCACAATAGCTTCTTATTCTTCCTGAATTATCTTTATAGAACAGTCTTAAATGTAGATGTATGAATTCCTAAGAATACATCCAACTTATAGTTTACAATGACAGCTCATCAGTTACTAGCAACAATGCGCTCTTGCCAATTCAGAATCACACACAAGATTACATATGTGTTTCAAAGTGTTGGACAAACTCTTGAATTTCCATGAATGGTAAGCAAGGAACTATGAAAGGATCAAACAAAATAGTAGAATCCAAGGAAACACAATTCTTACCAGCTAGCTAGTCAAATGCTAAAAATAAATATTATAAATGAACACAAGTGATACCAACAAGGGATATGAGTGCATGTCCCTTGAGCATGATAGAAAACTGGATAAACAAGATGGGCAGCAGAGCAGCAGATAAAGACTCTTGAAACATAAAAACCATGGAAGAAGAGGAGACACAACAGAAAAATAAAACAGATCTAACTAGCATGGAAAGAGGCCAAAAATCCAAAAGTACGGATTACATACAGAATATTATAGGCGTTTATCATCACATATGAATTCATCAAGGCACTAGCAGACATATGAGTTTAACATATAAGCTTAGAGCAGTCGCATATTAAATATCTCAACTAGAAAAGAAATAGTATCTCCACCAAAATAACTAAAACACAATTTTTGTAAAGGGAATGTATAGTGCAATTTAAATGACTATTGAGAACCATGGGCCAAATGGATCACCACCCATGAAACAGTCATGGAGAGAGAGAGAGTGGGGTGCAACCCACCATCCACTCTATGCCCTGCTGGGGTGGGTCCAACTCTCCATCAGTTCAATTTAAGGTGATGACCAATTCAATTTGGTTTCTCCATTTCCCATTGGATTATAGTATAATTTTCCCTTCTGATAAAGCTCTATCAACAGTAGTGATGAAAGCATACAGTGTCATTCTCGTCTCGATCAAGTTGAGTGTTTTGGATGATAACCATCGGAGGCCAAACTATTTCGTGGTCAGCAACCTCATCACGAAGCCCTTTCCACTTTCCAAACAATTCCCCAGCTGGTATAGCCGATGTGCCCCTCCTCTGCAACTCCTCTTCCAAGAGCTCAGCAAACTTCCTATGAAGCCTAACTCTATTTGCCCCCTTTGTCTTGGCATGGGTCACAAGCGGCTGCATACCTGTGTACCAATCAATGGCACCTATCCCACCATAGCAAGCCGGGCAATGCCATTGCCTTGAAGATTCATTGATTTCCTCCACGCTCAACTCATCCATCTTTTCAAAGAACTTCTTGCACCACTTGCTCTTCTTCAGTTCACTGTGGCTCTTTTGACTAACATCGGAGTCATAGTTCCCATCACTCAACATTTCATCTTCGCTATCTTCATCGAGGTCCTCATTCTCAGAGGAATTACCAGAGAACCTGACGTCGTCTTCATCTGAATTTCTATTTTCTTCCTTGATTAAACTTGTTTCTCCAACTTGGGTTTTATCATTAGGCTTGTTGGGAGTCTGGCTCGATGAACCAGCCCGATTCCGCCATTGCCAACCATTTTGTAGAGGTGGGGTAATAACAGATGGAGGACCCATATAAGCAGCACTCCAATTCGAAGCCTGAGACCTTGGATTTCCTCTATTGTTAACTTGCTTTTTGGGGTCATGGGTTTGTTGGTGCCAGTTATAGTTCGGTGCCCTCGCAGCTAAATTAGAGGGTCGAGGGCCTGATTGGACCATGTTTTGTAGTGACTTTGGTTTCCTGGATTTTCTTCCTGGCACCTCCCACACACCCTCATCATCTTGGATATCAGCCGAAAACTCAGATGCATCGGCCCAACTTGTTTCAGAGCCTCTAGAAGAGGACCCCAGCTCCTGAGTTCCTGTAGGGCCTTTTGTCTTTGGAGATGAATTAGCACCACCAGGGTTGCCATTCTTCTTTGGCGGCATACTCGTATTCCTGAAGACATAAGGCATATAAAGTCCATATTAAAGGGATTTAATTTTTGATAATCTATAAATCTCCTCTCTCTCTCTTCTCACACACACACACACATCTCTCTCTCACTCTCTCACACATATGAACACACACACACACACACATACACACAATCCATAATGCAATAATCAAACCAACAGCAATACAAGAATGAGAGCATGACAGCATACACAAATCTCAATTGGCACACTCATTTGTGCCTAAGAAAAAGTCCAAAACATTGTAAGAAGCCTTAATACAAAAAGCCTTAATTTGGAAGAAAATATTAGAAAGAAGTTCTACATCAAAGCCATTTACCCGATGGCAATAGAAAAACTGTTTAAACACCACACCAGAACTTCAATTCTGGACATAAATTTATGCAAACAGAAGTTTGATTATATACCATAAACCTTACACTAACTCAGTAATATAAACATGGTAAATACATAGAAGTTTATTTAATCAAGGAAAATTTATCCAAATAGCTATGAGAGAGGAACTATTTCACATTCAACTCATATCTTTTTATTTAATTTTAAAAAACCCATCAAAAGACACATGATCATGAGTTAGAATAGTTTCAATTGCGTAAAATGTTTAATAATTCATCTCTTGTGGATATTTTGATAAATTTGCCTTTAATCAATAGCATTAGAAGCAGAGCTTCAAAAGCAGACCATAAATTTAAAGTTCAAATAAATAAGACAAAACGAGCACATTCATTTGGAGTAAATATAGCCGATTCTAAATAACAAGACCTTTTTTAATCGGTCAAACAACAATCTTATTCTCAACAAACAATCCGAATAGCTATTCTGTTATGTGTTAAGTAAACATCATCAGAATCACCACACAAAGACCAGAGCAGAGGATGAAAGATCTAAAGCTTTGCTACCATAAACATATTCACCTGTGAGGAAATGGAATCCAATATAGCTTTATCAAGAGCCTGTTTTCAACTAATACTACATTAGAACTGTATAACAGTGAGCAGCATTGACATTGCTCAATTGAAACTTCAAATAGTTAGACAAAAAAAGTAATTGATAATGATATGAAACATATTTCTATTTATATGGTCAAACGATCAAATATAATACCAAGAAAATGGAAAATGATATTTGGATATTTTTTATGAACACATACGTTGGACTGGTGTTAAAGAACACGAACATGTGTCGGGACTCAAGTCCTGCGTCTGATGAAGACTCGGCCGAGTCCAAACAAAGAAAACAATAAAATATTGAGAATTGATAAGGTCAGTAGATTCCCAAGTGTTTGGTGCCAAGACCAGTCAACTCGATGGAGTCCGACTCATCTGAGTCAAACCTACCAAGTTTTCCAACATTGCATCAAGGGTTCAGCGTGACATGACTATATGACCCAAAAAAGTCTCATCTAATTCCATTTGAAGAAGATCTTGATGCATCATCCACTTTTGTAATTTCTTTATTCAACTTTTCCCCTATCAACAATGATAGCAGTATATTTCAACAATTATTATATGGGCCATTGGGCTGCCTAGGATAGATGTTACAATGAAAATACACAAATCCCAATCTTAAAAAAATCAACTATCCATAATGGAATTACCTGATCTAGACTAGGAACAGGTGGTGACCAACCCAGTTTCCTGTTAAAAATACGAATTCCCATGGAACCGTCCGGTTCTATCAAGGAACCGGGGGATCTACAATCTGTTGCCCACATATTTTATTTTTATTATTTTTGGTTTTTTTTTTTTTTTTTTTAACTGATTCTCGCGAGATATGCAATTTAGTTGAAGTGGAAAGCTCTAAAAGGGAAAGGAAAAGGCCCCAAAAGACATGGATTGAAGTACTGCGAAGAGATATAATGACTTATGGTCTTCCTGATGGTATGGCCCTTGGTAAAGCAGGATACCAATAGCCAGCTCCAAATAGTTGGTATAAGGCTTGGATGATGACGATGATGATTGACCGATTTTCATGGGTGAGAATATGAGAATCGGACAGCTCAACAAGCTGGTAACGATTTTCTGATTTGGACAGGTTTTCCAGGTGGCAGGGTCACCCGACCAATACAGGTTTTAAAACACTATCTTAATAGTTACTTATGCCCAGAATGTGTCACCAACGACTCAAGATCAAAAGAATAAATAAGAACAAATAAAATGATAAATCCAAGAATAATATGACAGCAATACATTCATGCAACTTACCATTCAATTGCCAAATAACAGTAGAGCGCCACAATGAAACCGATAGAAGTCATATATGACAATTTGTACTTTGTAGCATATTCAAATGATCCCCTCTGTTAATCTCTCTCTTCTCTCTTTCTCTCTCATTGCAGCTTAACATTCAATTGCGAAATCACAGTTTAACCGCTCTCTCTCACTCACTCACTCACACACACACACACACACAGTTGAAGAAACAAAGTAAAACTTAACAGACCATAAAGATACATAGAGTGAACAATCCAAAAAAAATATCATTCTAACTAGTAAGGCCACTTGATTGTGATGAATGATCTTAATGCTCCAGGTCCTAATGGATGCCATTTCCAACCAAAATTTCAGATAACAAAGAATTCTGCATAAAACCTCCTAAAGATTTCCAAAAAAGCAAGCGAAATGAAAGAAAAAGGGAAGAAAATAGAAGAAAAGATAAAAAAAAAGAAAAAAAGAAACATAAGGCTAAATCTGTGAAGCATAATGGCTATATCAAGAAAAACAAATGGACGCCATGGGCTCACAGCTCTCTCTCTCTCTCTCTCTCTCTCTCTACTCTACTCTCGTCTCT
>NW_006497421.1:1467199-1481142 GCF_000471905.2 Amborella trichopoda
AACGTACGTACGTACTACGTACTACGTACGTACTACGTACTACGTACTACTACTACTACTACTACTACTACTCGTACTACTACTACTCTCTACTCTCTCTCTCTCTCTCTCTCTCTCTCTCTCTCTCTCTCTCTCTCTCTCTCTCAAAAATACATAACAGAGGAGGGGGAAACCATTACCTCAAAGATGAAACTCAGTCTCTGAACCAATACAACAAAACCTGAGAGAAAACCAGTAAAAAAAATAAGGAAAATGAGAAACAAACCCAAGAAACCAAAAGAAAAACCAAACAATAGAATGAGGATAGAGAGAGAGAGAGAGCAATAAATTGAATACTGATCGGGGGAGAGAGAAAGATTGTACAGGAAATCCCAAAACAACCCAGAATGCTGAAGCTTATGAGTGCTGAGAGCTCAAAAGAACAAGAAAAACCAAAGCAATTGGGGAACGCAGAAGAGATAAAAACATAACAAATTGGGAAAGTAGTAGAGAGAGAATCAGAGCAAATGGAGAAGTATAATATATGTATGTGTGTGCGTATAGAGAGATGAATAAATACAACAGTGACTAAGGAGAGAAAAAGAGAGATTACACGAAATCACAGAGAAAAAAAAAACCCGAATGCTGAAGCAATAAGAGCGCCAATACCTCAAAAGAACGAGAAGAAACAGAGTAATTATCGCAGTAGAGAGAGAACAATTGGGGAAAGTGGTAGACAGAGAATCAGATCGTTGTATGCAGAGAGAGAGACAGAGAGAGAGAGAGAGAGAGGGGTAAAAGACTGATTCCAATTTAAGAAAAGAGAGCTCAGGGTGTTTATTTATAGGAGCCTAAAGCTGGAGAGGGACGAGATAGAGAGACTCTGTAGCGTTAGAGAGGGATAAACTGGGAAAGTTTGATAAGGAGAGAGTTAGAGAGGGGTTAAAAGAGGGGATGATGCAGCTATCTCATAGTATCTGACACACTTAGAGTGTATCTAAAATATGGAAATAATTTCAAATAAATTATTTGATTTACTTGTATGATCTAATTTCATTTGGGAGCCCTTGCTTACGCGTTTAATTTCGGATATTTTGTGACGGAGTTGATGCTCACATATATTCGATAGTATTTTAATTTTATTTTATTTTTTTACATATTCAAATCACATTAAAAAATTTTAGAAATGTGTTCTTTTCATCAAGAGACATCTAATAAAAATATAAAAAAAATAATTTATAAAAATAAATTAACCAAAATACTTCTGAAACTTTTCAATAGTATTTTAGTCAATTTATTTCATGAAAAAAACAAATTTAATATTTTTTCGTTGATTCGTCTATTTTTTCAAGTGATTTGGATTTGTAGAAAAAAAAATTAAAATTCAAATACTGTCGGACATCTGTGATTGTCAGATCGACCTAGAATCAATCCGTAAACTTTGCTTTAGCAGTATACAGGAACACAAAATCTTTTCTATTTAAAATATTATATAGTGAGTTTTCTATTAGCACTTAATATTTTGTTATTCCCACCCAAATTATATTAAAATATATACTTGTAACCCTTTTTTGGGAAAATTGTATAAGAGTACGTTCAATTTTATGGGATTTTGATAATGAAATACTGATATTATGAGACCCTTCCACACAGATGTGTGTAGAATTCTAAATGACTACTATTAAATTTAGTATATATTTCTCGAAAAATTATCACTTAAATGTGAGACTTGATTTTTTTAGAGATCTATACTAAATTTAGTGGGGATCCTTTGAAGTCCTATACACACACATCGGTGTGGAATGGTCTCATAAGATCATTACGCTCAAGAATAATAACAATATCTGCATCGGAAATGCACATTCATTTCATGGGGTGAATACTTCCTAGCAATGAATTTGAAATTTCAAAAAATAAAAAATTCCATTTGCTTCAATAATTCGATGAATTTGCTTCAACATTGACTCAGTATTGGAAATTGGTACAGTTGTGTATTTTTAGAAAAATTACTAGAATTACCAAGGTAGTTTGAAGAATATATCTATTTATGGTCTATATTAGCATTTTTTTTTCCTTTTAGTATAGGGTATTTTGTCAATTAATTTGAGAAAGGTCCTTCAATATTACCTTGAAACTTATCTATCTTTTTCAAATATTAATTTTAGAAAAAAACTTACGCGTGTTACTACTTCTCCATAATTAGTTTGAAAAACCGTGGACTCAAAATATATATTTTTTAAAAAGTGCTTATGTTTATGAAGAAAAAAGGATCATTTTTAGTATCTCTTTTACGCATGTCAAATGACTCCTCGTAAATGTCCTTGAAATCTACTACGTGTTAACAATGTGTATCGACTGTGTTTAATATAGCTTTAGACTTTTTTTAAACATGCAAACCTATTTTCGACGAGTGGTTGGTGTAAGCGTGAGTCGGTGCCTCAAACTTAACGCCAAGTAAAATATCTGCATGTGGAGATTTGCTATATAAATCCATATTCCACAAAATCGAGCCTAGACACATGTTTGGTAAGTCATTGGTTCTAAGTCATTTTGGGCTATACTTTATAAATTTCCAAAAATAACAAAATTTGAAAAGTCACTTTACAAAAATAATATCAAGAGATAAGCTATTTAACATTAGGAAAAGCTTATATAGAGCCAAGGCTCTAAACAATTAAATTAGAGTCTACATCAAAAATTTCATTAGAAGTGGTTGTTTTGATGCCCAAATATCCTAAAATTAATCATCTCGACATCAAGATGCATGGACATGATAAGAAAATGAATTTCAACTTTTGGAAATAGTATATTTTGTAACACATATTTTACTATCAATTTTTAATATTTTTAAGTTTTCATAGATCTGTCAATCTCCACTATTTTTTAAACTTTAAACTTTATAAATAAAGATAAAAATATATTTTAAGGCTATAACAAATATTTCCAATATTGAAACCATATTTCTCGATGATGTTTGAAGGTGGGCTCCAATTTGATTATTTAAAGCCTAGGCTTCATACAAACTGCACCCTTTAACATTTTAGTCGTAGCTTTTGATTTAGTTTCATAAATATCATCAAAATACACATGATCATGACTTAAAATAGTTGAAAATAGATAAAATATCAAATATTTTAAAATTAAGTGTATTATGTTATAAGCTCCGTTAAAGGAAAAACTTCCCCAATGTTTGGTAAAACTTAATTTATTGAAGGATTTGCCTAAGTCAACCTGGGTAAATTCCCTTTTAAACACACATGGTTTGTGAACATTGCATCACCAAGGTATATATCTATATAGCATAGGGATATCAAGAACATTAGTTGATAGATTGTTCAAACTTGCAAAAAGGCTATATAGTATGTATATTATTTAATTATTTTTAAATTTTTAGCGGAGTTTGCATTTGTAATAACAAGGTCAAAACTTTAAACTCTATACTTCTCCCTTTATATTATTTTAGCAATCAATTTTTTTTTTCCTTTTTCCAGTTTCAATAATTAGTATTTTTCGTAAAATAATGCTAATAACATATTGCAAAAGTAGCTCAAAATTTTGTATGGATGTTTTTTAAAATACACCTTATTTTGTAACTACTTAACCTTTTTTACAATTCTTTTACTATATGTATTTTGATAGGAATTTTAAATTAAATACAACTAAATAGATAAAATATAAGTAGTTAGTATGTTAAATGCATTTTGGCAAATTTTTCACTTTTCTGTTCTACCACACAAAACATAGGTAGTAATACCATACTTGAATATAGTGTTCTAAATCCCGGGTTTTTTCGATTTAATCTGCATGGGAATCTATCGTAATGGAGGTCGTTCTAGGATGCCATTGGTCCCAACTCGGTTCCCTTAAAACTCTCCCTTTTTTCTAACCTTATTTAGTGTTTTTTTAAGTCCCTTATATTTTACCCCCGTAAACTTCCATTTAATTTGTTTTTTAAAATATTTTTTGAATCACTTATTCGGACCAATCAAGACCAATCCAAATCTCCAATCTAGTGATCCGACATGGATTTGTGGAGTGAACGATCGACCCAACTGATCCGCATATGAAACACTGCTTGAATGATATTGTATTTTGAAAAATTGTTTCACGCAAGTTAGACCGCATTTCTATAATATGTGATCTAGAGGTTTAAAGCATCCATATGGATCAAATAAGTAGTCCATCTAAAAACAATTGTAACTACCTGTTTAAATGTTTTTTATGATATAAATACTATTTTTAATTTTTAAATATTATTTATTTTTCACATGCATTATTTTTATATTAAAAATTATATATTCTCTAAAAATTAAGATCAAACTATATTTAAAAATAAGTCCCCCATTTCTACGATATGAAGTCCGGTCGGATAGAAATCGTGTCACTGATTTTAGTTACTTTTGGGTGGATTACTAAAAAACATAGGTGACAGTATTTTCACTATTAAATGTGTATTTTCTTTTCATTTTTATTTTGCTTTTTATTATTTACTATAAAATTAATTATTAATCAAATCAGTCCGAGCTACATTTACGCGTTGTTCCCACTAAGAATGACGTTTCACACGTACGATAATTAGTCAAGCGTCATTTCGCATGTGCGAGGGGTCATATCGTTCTAAACGCCCGGCCTACCCAGTGTACGGTATAGATAGCGCCACGAAGTCGAGTGATGCACTGAGGGATGATCTGAACCGTTCGTTATTTGTTGGGGAAGCTTCATTCGCGCCTATTCCTTTTTTTCGGGGAAAAGCTTATATAGAGCCGAGGCTCTAAACAATCAAATTTGAGCCTATCTCAAAACATTCACTAGAAGAGGTTGTTTTGATGCCCAAATATCTTCAAATTGATCATCTTGACATCAAGATACATAGACATAAGAAAAAAATAAAATTTAAGTTTTGAAAATAGTGTATTTTATAACGCATTGTCAGACCGTTAGTTTTCAAGATTTTTCAAGTTTTCGAAGTTTTTTCCATCTACATAATTTTTTAAGCTTTGAACTTTATAAATAAATACAAAAATATATTTTAAGGCTATCACATAGATTTCTAATAATAAAACCACATTTCTTAGTACTATTTGAAAGTAAGTTCTAATTTGATTGTTTAGAGCCTAGGCACTATACAAACGGCATCCTTTTTCTATTCGAACATTTAAGAGGGTGAATCTTGAATTTTATTTAATTTCAGAAATACCCCAATGAACGATCGCTGTGCCTTAATGCCTAAGCAATGGTTTGAGTAGCCCGTTTACTGTGTTCCTGTCGGGGTACGTATACCTACACCTTCGTTCAAAAGATTTATTTGATAATTTATATATATATATATATATATATATATATATGCTCGAGGTTTTATAAGGTTGCAGCCGTAAACGATGACAACTTTAAATTTTATTTTAGTATGTAATTTTGAAATAAAGATTTCTTAGGATTATCTTAAAATCTATTTTCATCTCTAATTATAAAATTTGAGACTCCAAAAATTATTAAAATCAAGTAGATATATAAATATGTGAAAATCTCAAAAATAGACCGTCTAGATAATATGTTGCAAGATGCACTATTACGAGACTAGGAATCTTTTTTTTTTCTCATATTCGTACATCTCGATGATCAATTAGAGGGTTTTTCAACATTAAAACCAAGGTTCCAAAAATCGGCGACCCGATCTAGAATCGGGCGATCTGGATCGAGAATCGTCGAGGACGTTCCAGATTAGATATAAAAATGGGATTCGTTCAAGTCCAACGAAAAAATCACCGATTTTCTGGTTTTTGGGGCAAGTCTCACCCATTCCTTGCATTAACAGTGAAAAAATCACATGATTTTCACTTTTTGTTGTGTTGTTGCTCACAATAGTGCATTAGAATGTTAATCATGGTTTTGAGCCATTTGATGAATTACAAACGAATTAGAGATTTTTTTGGATAAAAATCAAAGGGTTTTTAAAGTTCAAAGTGTTATTGAGAGGATTATAGTCATATTTTTTCTGATTCAACAATTATTTTGTTTAATTGTTTAAGAAATCGAGCTCCGATAATGTTTTTGGGTACGATCCACCAAAGTGATGATTTATGCTGAAATTGGGCACCATATTGCGTGATATCTGAGGTTTTTGAAGCTCATGATGTTCTTCAGGTCATTGTATAAGTTATTTTTGTTATTAACAGATTTTTGTTCATCAATTTATGAAGAAATCATGATTGATTCATGAAGAACCCTAATTTCCATATAATTTCCACCATTTGATTAATTTTAGGCGAAATAACTAGTCTTTGTGATTAAAATCAAAT
Source organism: Amborella trichopoda (assembly GCF_000471905.2). Next base: position 1,473,475 of record NW_006497421.1, read on the forward strand.
GGGTTTTGAAATTTACATTGTCATTCAAAGTACTGTAGTTATATTTTTTATGATTAAACACCTATTTTGCTCGATTTTTGAAGACATCGAGCTTCGGCAACATTTTTTGAAATTTTTTATCCGCCAAAGTGTTGATTTTAGCACAAATTGGGCACCATTTTAAATGATATCGAGGGTTTTTGAAGCTCATGGCGTTCTTCAAATTATTGTGTGAGTTATTTACTTTATTAACAAAGTTTTGTTCATCTATTTTTTAAGAAATCGTGACTGATTCACGCGCGCCTGAATAACCCTAAATTTCAAATTAAAAATTTCAATCAATATAAGTCGATTCAGATTGAATGGAGGTATTTATTATGATCCTATTTATTGCAATGCGTATTTTTATTAGTATCATGATTTATCGTTTGGTATTTTTTTTTATATGAATTTCCTTGTTGAATATGCTATGTGTAAAAATATATTTTCTAGTTGAAAATGCTTTGTGTATGAATTTTCTTGAATCAAGGTACATAATTAAATTTCCTAGAAACATCAAATTCATGTATGTTCTTATTTTTCTCAGTATAAGAATATTTTTTTTTTCCTATTTTATTGTAATTATAATCATAATTAAATTTTCTTAATACATTAAATGCATGTATTTCTCCGAGTATAAAAATATTTTTTTTCTATTTATTGTAATTATATTGAAATGGTCCAATTCGATGCAAGAATGTATTTTTATCATGCATCAAATATATTTTTATCATGCAATAAAATTTGTATTTTTTAATTCTAATGTCAATTTTTGTAGGTACTAAAATGTATTTGATTGAATCTAGATACGTAATTAAAATTTGATTGATATATCAAATGATTGTATATATATATATATATATATATATATATATATATATTCTTCTAATTATAATCTATGATCTAATTATATGCTTTGTTGTAGTCCATTTATGATGATATACTTAATCCATGATAATTCTATGCTTCTCTTTTTATGTGATATAAATTTAATGGTTAACAGTAATTAGTACAGAGAAAGAACATCTCAATATTTGTATATTGATGCAAAAAAATAAAAGTTCTAAATGTAGTACCTCTATTTCTTATTGGATTTCTGCAAAACAATATTTATAAGGAATTTTAATAATATTTTTGGATATTTTTAAGGCTGGATCCGATCGATTCAGTCGATTCTGAATCCAAATCACCAACTCACCGATCCAAATGGGTTTTATTAGGCACTGATCCGTTTTTTAACCCACTGATTAAAACAACATTTTTTGATGGATTTTTTATGTGCATCTATAATTCTACATTTAACGTTACGAACTTATATAAATTTTTTCTATATATATATATATAAAGTAACTATATATATATATAAAGTAACGATCCTATAAGACCCTCCCACACCCATGTGTAGCAGTTATTAAAAACTGAAATTGAGAGTTTACATGAGGGAGAATTTCACGGCCCGGCCCTCTCAATTTTTCAGGCGAGAGGAAGCCCACTGCAATTCTATGAAGCTTCTTTTGAAGGTCCCCACGAAGAGCGGTCATCTCATATTCTCCTATTGCTTCTCTGAAACTGGTCAAAAGTCCAGCCCTGAAAAGCCTCCTTTCGTTTTGCCAAACCCATTTGCTGAATTGCTAAATGATATGTGAAGATTTTTGAGAGTTTTATTTCTGTAGGTTTTTTTTTTTTAATTGATTTTTCTTTATGTTTTAAGTTTTAACATTCAAGAGAGAGAGATAAATAGTCACGTAAGATAAAAAGATGGATCTCATTGTTTACCATTTACCTTTTCCAAAGAAAAATAATGTATTTGTGAGAAGATTTAGCTCTTTGTTGGATTTCTATGAGTTTTGCTTTTGTTGGGTTTTAATTTTTTTTTTTTTTGGGTTTTGAGGTTTCCTTTTTTTTTTTTTGAGCTGATTACCAGGTAATTCGAGGTTCAAAGAAATGTGACAGGTTGTTGTTGAGGTGGAGAGAAAATAGCTCAAAGTTTATCCGATGAACGGTCATCTTTGGCTTGTGTGTGAAGTAAAGAAGAGCAGTAGAAGAGAATGGGGTTGAGGTCAAGGTAGTAGCACTATTTGAGCCTTAGCTACCGATCTAGGTTTCCATGTCTAATGATGCAATAAAAAAGCACTACTTATTTATAAAAAGGTTTCCATTTCTAATGATGCAATAAAAAACCACTACTTATTTATAAAAAAAGGTGGGGCCGAGAAAGAAGGCCATGAAATATGATATTAGGATGAGATTGGGCGCTTTGGTATGGTTCGAGAGAGAGAGAGATAATCTAGTGGTCCTTCAACGGTTTAAAGAATCAAACATAAATTCGATTTTTGAAAAACAAGTTGGTTGTTTGAAAAAATGAAAATGGATATTTCTATCTTTTTTTAAAAAAATTTGTTGGGATGGTGAAAAACGAATATAAATATAATAACAGAAACTTGGAGGTAATTTCATAATAACACGGATATATATATTTCTATCTAAAGTTTTGGAAACTACCTTCAAATCACTAGATGATTATTTTAAAAAAAAAAAAATTTGAATTTTAAGTTTTTAACACTTAGATCTCACCTCTTAAAAATTGGACGGTCTCCATATAGTATTGAGATATTATCTTTTTTATGTGCATAGAGGCTCCCAAAATTTAGAGCCTAAACTTAATCATGCATAAGGATTTATCCGATGGGGATGACAGTTTACTCCTGCGGGACTATAATATCTTTTGGCATGGTTGAAAGTAGAGGTCGCGTCAGTACAAGTTTGGCCCATGCCCTTCCTATAGTATATACCATATGTAACTTTTAGTCCAAGCTCTCTTATTTAAATAGAGGAAAATTGTTCAATATGTAACTTCTAGTCGAAGCAATCTAGTTTTCAATTTTTTTTCTTCGTATTTTCTAAAACTTAAGATCAAATTATATTTAAAAAATATATTTATTACCAAGCACATATTTCTACACTATACGGGCTGGCCACATAGAAACCGTGTCCTTAAATGGATAGTTGCGATAACTTTATTTAAAGAGCACGTAAGTCAGATGACCTACTTGAAAGGATTTTTGTGCTCTAAAATTTTGGTAGCCACCTTAGAATTACTAGACGATTATTGCCTCATAAAAACAAATGAAATTTGAGTTTTAAGATGCTTAGATCTCATCATCTAAAAATGAGATAGTTTCCATTTCAACCCAAAAACTTTTTTAACATTTTTTTTTCCTTTTCACCAATTAAAAAAGTTTTTGGGTTGAAATGGTATAACAATATTTTTTGGAGGTTAATTTGATCAAAAGTCAATAAAATAAATAGATAAGAGACGAGGGGTTATGGTGAAATTTTTAAAGGTTTCTTTATGCCTCTTGAAAAAGAAAATAGAAAAAAGGTATACCATGAAATAATATGAGGAATACAATAGGAATTCTTTATTAAGGATAATCTATGTGTTAAAGAGATTACATCCCCAAATCTTGAGGTCCTAAAACTAAAATTAAAACTAATTCTAACTGGAGTTTTACCATAGGGAGCAAATGGACAGTATACTCCCTATGCAGTATAATATCTTCCACGTTATTTATAATGTTACAAGATAGCCTCATGCTTGATCACTCAAAATGTGTACCATATTTGATTTTTATTTTTTTTATTTTATGTATCAATTTAGCATGAACACTGGGCATTCCTTCATTGAGATCATATGATAAAAACAATTGAATTATTCTAGATAAAATAACAACCAAAATGCCTTTAAAACTAATAGGGGTATTTTGGTAAATTTTAATAAAAATATATTTATTTATTATTTGGCACTCCTATAAAAACTATCGTGTTCCAAACATCATGACAAATGATTCGTAAGAAGGATAATCTACAATTCACAACCCTTCAAACTACAAAAATTAGAGTTAGTGTGAGTTGTGAACAATAGATTTACTAACTATGCAGTTTTTTTTTTTTAATTACTTTTTGTGATATCTTGTTTATCAAGTAAAGATATTTATGTAAATATCACTAAAAAATAATAGGTATTTTTTTCATATTTATGGGGTAAAATTGAAATTTTTAATAAAAGACAACGGTATTTTGTATATAAAATTTCAAAACACTCATTTTCAAAATATCATTGTACCTTTTTAAAACTTTCAAAATTATCATTGCTTAAAGATTAAGTCATATACTAAAATAATTTGAAAATAAAAATAAATATTGTTTTTTATAAATATACCAATTACAAGTTATATTAAAGCTATCATAGTCATGCATTAAAGTTGGACGACTGAAAATGACAGTCGCATGTATGATATACATGGGTTCTACCAGGCTTCCATAAAATATCATATTTTAACATAATAATTTATTATTATTTAAAGTATTTTTACAATAGTATTTTCAAACACCAATATTCCATTAAGTCACTTTGTGAGATATTGACTGTGATATTATCTTTAAATTTTCACAAGTTTACAGTTATTAGTATCTTCGTGACACCTTATGAGTTGTTGGTGTTTGTTAATACAAACGGCATTTCATTACTAAATAAGCCACCCCATGGGATACTGTTGTTTTGAAACAACAATATCTCGTCCGGTTATTGTTAATCATGAGATAGTGATATGGGATTATATATAATAAGACGAGAGAGGTCACGATTACTTACAACTATCCGATGCAAAACCTGATAACTTGGGTGCGTTATAAAGTTTGAAACTTCTTATTTTATTTGAGCTTGATCCATGAAATAAATACAAGCATCTAATTTCACATCTAGTGGTAAAGATTAATTGTGACCACCTAAACGGTCTGTGTACTTTTACAGATATTGATATCACATAATGTCTATAAACTCTAGAGAGATATTAGCATTTGAAAATATTGGAATTTTGATGTAAAATGACGCAGCTCTGATACCAATTGATGTAAAAAAATAAAACCAGAAAAAAATAAAAAAATAAAAGGTTGAGAGAATATACCATCTCTGAAGGTCTACGAGAGAATTCATCCAATATCTTTACTATACCAAATTTTATTAATTCATCCACCACACGAAGGGAAACTTCCCTTTAAATAGACTAAAAAATAAGATAAACATTAACAAGAAAACTTTCTCTACACTTTTCCTATTTTATCTCTTCTTCCCTATTTTCTCTCTCTTAACCTAGTTTCTTGATCATTGGTATCTTATTTCTTTAACCACGTACCAAAAAAGATAAGATTTTCCACATTTTATCCAAAGTTATGCTTCCCACTTTTTATCTAAAACATTCCTAATAAAACCTCTTTAGATTTAACTAATTCCCTTAATTTAACCTTATCTATTTACCTTCATAAACTAACCTAACTGATACTAGATAAACTCTTACCCACCGTAATTATCCCTGTGCATATATCTGAAGAGATAAACAAATGAATAATAAAAAATTAAAATAACTCTAATATTATTTGCATTATTCTCCTCGGGTTGAGAGAAGCTCGACCTCGAGCTCAAAAGTTGGTGATGAAGTCACACCATGAGCCTCGATACGTTTTCTTCAATTTCTTCAAGACTGATGCCTGCAATTGTGTTCCAAGAGTAATTGTTGAATAGAGCTTGGGCTTATTATTTTTAACCAAAAGTTGGTGATGAAGTCGCACCATGAGCCTCGGTACGTTTTCTTGAATTTCTTCAAGACTGATACTTGCAATTGTGTATTCCAAGAGTAATTGTTGAATACGAAATTGGCCTGATTATTCCTAAACAGGAATGGGTCTAGCTCCAAAAAACACCAAGTTGAACCAATGAACACGTTTGACCATGAAATTTTGGGAGATCAATTTTAATGTCAAAATCTCGTGGTCGTTCTATAGGACGTGGTGGATCTGGCTTCTCTATAGAACACGGTAGATCTAGCTTGCAAATTTCTTCTTCAGGAATATTGTTCTCCAACCACTACATCTCATGTTTCTTCTCACGTATTTTAGTTCGAACATCCTCTAGGACTTTAGAAAAATTTTCTATAGCTCGTTCCCAACGATCCTAAGCTTGTTCCCAATGATTATCCATAGCAGATCTAACTTGGCCTTTGTAGATCTGACTAGCTCTGATACCAATTGATGTAAAATGACGCAGCTCTGATACCAATTGATGTAAAAGAATAAAACTAGAAATAAATAAATAAAAAAAGGTTGAGAGAATATACCCTCTCTCAAGGTCTGTAAGGGAATTCACCCTAAGGTTGAGAGAATATACCCTCTCTCAAAGTCTGTAAGGAATCCTCCTCAAAAATCTCTTCACCCAAAAAATCTGATCAAATTTTATTAACTCATCCACCACTTTTATAATGAAGGGAACCTCGTTTTTATCTAAAACATTTCTAATAAAACCCTCTTAGATTTAACTAACTCCCATAATTTAACCTTATCTATTTACCTTCCTAAACTAACCTAACTGATACAAAATAAACACAATATAAACTCTTACACACCCTAATTATCCCTGTGCATATGTGCATATCTGAAGAGACAAAAGACTAATAAAACATTAAAATAACTTTAATATTATTTACATCAGATTCCCTTGGCCGTTTTTCTAAAAACCACATTGGTTTCAATAGAAAATTAAATTTCAAAATCGTTGTTCCATCAATATGCCACCTGTTGTGATATCCTACACATGGGGTGGAGGTCGTAGTAATTAATAAATAGTGATGTTTATCTAAGATCTCAGCTTTAAACAATCAAAATAAGGTGCACCTTCAAACTTTGTCAGAAGATGCAAGTTTTGTATTGAAAATTTCGAAGATGATATGAAAATCTATTTTATCCCTACCTATGAAATTTAAAACTCAAAAAATGATATAGAGCAAGCATAAATACATGAAAATCTTGAAAATAGGCACTCGGGATAACATGTTAAAAGATGCACTATTTTTAGGACTTGAAATCCTTTATTTTTTCAAATTTATATATCTCGGTGTTGAGACGATCAATTAGAGTAGTTTTCAGTGTTGAGACAACATTTTTCAATAGGTTTTTTATGCTCTCCTTACTTAGGCAGTATAAGCTTGATACCTTATATAAAATTTCTCCATTCACAAATAATATGATAATGAACTTGGTAACATGCTATTAAAGTTACTTATAAAAGGAGAAAGTTTATATAAGATTGCAACATTATTTGTAGAAATAAGGTTGTAGTAATTTATATTGTTCATTTTATTTAGATGGTGTAAATTGGATACTATATTAAAAGATGTGCCATGTATTAAAGTTGTCTTAAAAGATGTGTCAAATCTATAACCGTCTAAGTACAATAGATGGTGTAGAGTATTGCAACTTTATTTTTACAAATAAGGTTACAACCTTATACAAACCGCACCTTTTATAAAAGGAAAAAGCTTACATAAGGATGCAACCTTATAATGTAGAACTACGGATGTACCTAAAAAATCCATTGAAAAAGGTAATTTTAATCTTGAAAAACCCTTTGATTGAACATCTCAACATCGATATGTATGACCATAAAAAATAAAAAGATTTTAAGTATCAGAAATAATGCATTTTATAACAAATTATCTACACCATCCATTTTCAAGATTTCTATATATTTATAGATCTACTTGATTTTAACCAATTTTGAAATTTAAAAATTTATAATTAGATACAAAAATTGATTTT
>NW_006497421.1:1481162-1504346 GCF_000471905.2 Amborella trichopoda
GGTTAGATTCGGACTATGATTTGCGAGGGGCCCAATCCAGAGTCCCCTATGTCGACTCGACTTTGATTGAGATAGACAGATTATAAAAAATGGAAAGTCAAATGATTTTTTTCGCCTAGATTTCTATCCAATGAATCTTTTAAATATTGGTACAATCACAAAGATGGTTATATTACAATGGTTTGTATATAATTAACAACCCCTTCAAAATATAATGGTTAATGTTAGAATGTGTTGTGATAAATGTATTTATTAAAAAATATTATTTTTTGTTTGAAAATTTATGTTAATAGTTAACTAAATCATCAAATAAGAAAAATTTTGAGATTTTTATAAAAGTACAATAATATTTTGAAAGTTAGTATTTCGAAACTTTATTTGTAGAGTACCCATTTATAGAGATGACAAAAGTATCCCATGTCTTTTAGTGATATTTACAAAAACATCATTACTCGATGAACAAGATATCACAAAAAGTTATAAGCAACTTTTTTAAAAAAATAAACCACATAGTTAGTAAATCCACTATTCACAACTCATTCTATTATTAACCTTTGTAATTTGAAGAGTTGTGAATTATAGGTTATCCGGTATCACAATTAGCATGTATATAAGTTATTTATACAACAAAACCAAAACCAATAGAGAATATACTTTAGCTCCATGTCAAAAAAGCATGAATACCATAAAAACGTCCCAAAAGCATGAATACCATGGAAACGTCCCAAAAGCATGTACATAACAAACTTATGCCAAAAATAATGGATTGGATAAAAGAAGAAGAAGAAGAATTAAGAATGAAGCAAAAACTAATTTGAGCTGGGAATAGGGTAAGCATTTGATTGATGAACATTAAAAATGGGGCATGTATTTTCATGACTGCGTCTTTTAGTTGGAAATCAGGTTGTTTTTGTTCTGTTTAGGTCAATCGGCCGAGTGGACCACCCTATTCATTGAACTGTTCTGGATTGGCCGAATCAGTAATTCAACAAATATTTTTAAAAATTGCAAATGTAGATCGATATCATCCATTTAAAATCATCATATAATCTACAAACAAGGATTGAAGTTATTTTAAATTATTTATGTAAAAGAACATACATTTGAGTGTGAATGAATTTTGAGTTCGAAAGGCAAAATTCGAAATATCTTAGACTTATGATTTTCGATATGGGAACCAAATCCAAAATACTCCATGTAGTCATGATATAGGGTTGAACAAGTAACAAAATGCCTCTACCATTACAAAAGATATTGAAAACTAAGTGAGAACTTACAAAACCTGCCCCATCAAAAAAAAAAAAAGGATATGGAATGGAAAGAAATGGCTGAAATTTTCTGCTTTGATTTCATCGATTTGGAGGGTTTTTTTCTCACTAATCTTCTCTACAAATCTGTAGGATATTTTTTTAAAAAAAATAGATTCCTCATATTTTAATTAGAATGAACCTGAGAATTGGCAGAGAAATAGCAAAGATTTGATTTGGTTTCATAAGCATTGTGAAAAGAAAGTGTATATGTCTTCAGCTTAATACATAAGGTGTATATTGTAATCTATATATTTGAGAAGAGGAAATACAAGATATTGTATCTACTCTTTCTAAGTATACATATTACGATATATGTGAAAGAGAAGTGTATATGTCTATCAGATTAATATAAAAGGTGTATATTGTAATCTGTATATTTGGAAAGAGTAGATACACCTTTTATATTAACCCGATAGACATATACACTTTCTTTTCACAAGCATGACCTATTGGATCAACTACTCTTGATTAGATCACCATGTTTTAAAACACTCGATGCAAGGGACTCAAAGAGGTGGAGGAACTATAGCACATTACAGGTTGGATGGCCAAAATCAAAACAAAAGGTGGTCACAATTATTTATAATCATCTAATATGAAATTTGATAGCTTGGATGTCAGAAATTCGAAAAAATTTATTTTGAAATTTGAGCTTGGTCAAAGGAATAATTATAAGTACCTAATTTCACATCCAATAGCCAAGATTAATGTGACCATTTTGGGTGAGTGTGTAGGGAGAGGGCCTCTACCCTTGGTAGGAATTGAGTTTTGCGTATAGCGTTGCAAATGGTTAAGCGCTAACCAATTATGCGTGGGCTCTTTTCCTAGAAATGGATGGCTGAGAATGATGAACCTATTTTCTTGTCTTCATTCTTTTTTTTTAGCGCCTTGATGGGATTTACATGTGCGCAAAATTTAAGGTCCATTAAACCCCTAATTTTATAATATCCTAATTCCATTAATGCACAAATTTGATCTATTCATTTGTATTTCCTTTTAATCTTTTCCTTAAATCTAACTCATATCAAATGCTCCATTTTATTGACTTTTTTATTAATGCTTTTTGTGAGAAAGTTCAAGGAAATTATCTGGGAAATCACATTAACCATTAGAGATGAAGTATTTAATATCTTGCGCATTTGAGACTATTTCAACTTATTTTTCTATGGGTATTTGAAATTAAATAGAAAGTTATAAATAAAATATTAAATTATTCATCTCTCATCGGTAATGTGATAAATTTCACAATTATTTATGAGATTAACCTTATGAAAAGTGAAGGATAGCTTAAGCTTGTGAGAACTTGTTATTAAAATTTAAAGCATGAATGTCAAGAAGGAAACTTTTTCTGTAATTTACCTGCACGCATGGCATGATCTGATAATTATTGTTCTCTCAAGGAGGAAAGCTTAAGCCAGTGACTTCCAAATGCTCTCTCTTTCTCTCTCTTAGTTATTCAAAATCAGCTTTTTACTCTAACTGTTTGTTATTCTTAATTAGTTTTTTACCAACATGGTCACATCTCTCTCTCTAAATCAGCTTTTTACTAACATGGGCACATCTCTCTCTCTAAATCAGCCTCGGGTACATCTCTCTCTAAATCAACTTTTTACTAACATGGGTATATCTCTCTCTTATTTTATATTAAGGGCACATCGCTTCTATGAGTTCATGTAAAAATAAGTCACCTCTTGAAAATCTATTTTTGAGATGAATTTTTGGACCTTATTTTTAAGCACACGTGATCTCTAATATCAATATGAAAAAGGAAATAAATTTTGAAAATTAAAAATAATTATTTTAAAAAATATTTGGACGGTCAATTCTAATTATTTTTAGATAGACTACCTATTTGCATCCATTTTCAAGATGGATGCTTTATACCTCAGGGACTGCAACAATAGAAATGCGGTCCGGCCCATGAAACATTTTTCTTTCTATTTTTTGAATTTCCCAGGCTTACAGACACGCAAAGAAATTATATGCTCCCGCTGGAGCATATGATACATTTGCTCCCTCAAATGAAGTCCTGGGATTAATTTTGATTGCAGTTTCACTTTTTAGGTATATAGCCTCAACTCAACAATTTCTTTAAAGAATATTAGAAAAATAAAAATACTCAAATGAAATATATGTGTGACCGAAAAATAACATCGAGAAGGTCGATATTCGTGTGGGGAAATTTAAGTATTTCTAAAATTTAATCTCTAATTTTCTTTTCCTGAAAATTCTTGCTTTGTTATTCTAAAGTCGGTTATGAACTGATAGAGGAAATACTTCTCCCAAGTAAGTCTTTTGCCTGAGGGTGTAAGGGTATAGTTTATTCTCACAAGAGGGAGTATGCTGCACACTCTCTTTGTTAAACCGAAGATTAATTCACCATTTGACACGAACGTTCTAGATTTAGAGAAATTCCAATTTTTTTTCAAAACTAAAAAAAATAGTCCCATATTTTCACATTTTACACTTTCATTTTTAGAGTATAAACTATATTTTTATTTTTAGAGCATAAACTATATTTTTATTTTATCTTTTTATCTATGTATTAGATTAAACTTAAATTTCAAATATTTATAATTCTCACCATCATTCACCTATAAAAAATATTTAAAATAAATAATTATTAAAATACAGGGATATTTCATTATTTATTATTTTCTTTTTATTAAAATATTTTTATCAGTGTTTGATTGTGAGAAATATACAGATATCCAATTTGAAATTATTCTGATATATAGAAAAAGAAATATAACTAACATACACTTTATGCTTTGGGACTTGAGTGTAAAATATAATATATGTGAGAATAGTTTAAAATATCAAAATAAATCTTTGTTGAAAGGGTGTGTTCTCTGTTCCTTTTGCCCTTAAAATTGGAGAAAAAAGTTTCATATCTTGAACTTTATACATTGTGCAGGACAAACCGATCCACGTAGAAAGAGAAAAATAAAAGTAAAAAAGCTAAAGAGAAGGAATATTGAGATTCATAACCATAGAAAAGGTATTTCATTAGTAGGACAGATGCTAAAAAAGAAGCTTCCTTAAAATTAAAAAGCAGTTAAATAGGGTTCGTATAAGACCGAGGCCCTAAACAATCAGAGAAGGGCGCACCCTATCCTTATATAGTGTTGAAATATGTTGTTTCAATATAAAAAATCTTTATGATGGACTAAAAATTTATTAATCTCTAATTATAAAATTAAAAATTTAAAAAATAGTGTAGATCGAATAGGTCTACGAAGGCTTGAAATTTACGGTCTAGATAATACATTAAGACTTGAAATTTATTTTTTTCTCATGTTCATACATCTTGAGATTGAAATGATCAAGTTGAGGGTTTTTCAGCATCAAAACAACATTTTTTTAATGGATTTTTGAGATACGCTTTAATTTGATTGTTGAGGGTCTCATCTTTATATAATTTTTGTCTTTATACAGAGAGAGACTAGAGAGTTCTTTTTCATTCTATATTATTTAAAATGAAAATTGAGTCATGGTGTCCTTCGAAACGGAGATGAGCAACCCACAAAAGGAAATAATAGCAAGTGGTGGGGCCAAGCTTAATTTTAACGGCCCGGCCCACCATCAAAATTTTCATAACATCTTTAATTCTCCACCATGAGAACAATTACAAAAGATGAAAGATTCTGAGCCTTCGAAACCTTAGACATGATCATCATTGGATAATCTGGAATCAATCTTTTTGGGGGGATTTAATTAGTTTTTGAGATGCAAAAATATTTTTTTCAGGGAAATTTATCAAAATACAAGAGACGAAATATTTAAAAATTTACCCTTTTGAAACTATTCAAACTCATGACAATGTGTCATGCTATGGTTAAGGGGAAATTGGGATGGGATTGATACCTTCCTAAAACTGGTTTGGTCTCGTCCGATTCCCAATTTAGATAAGCGATTCTCGATATAAATCGTTGGTGTTTGAAACATTATAACAAACTATATGAAACTTGTGTAAAATTTGTGGCAAACTTATGGAGATAAATTGTCTTACTAGGGAGAAACCCAATGTATATCTTGAAAACTCCTGTATAACTTTATCTCCAATTTCTCTTTATACTTTTACTGAGTGTTTATACTCAAATCCAGAGTTTACCCTCTGATTTCTGTGCCAACTAAAGAGCTACTTTAGTATTGAAAAATATCAAAGATGAAGTTCCAGAAAAATTATGATTCACATAATTTTGAATCTCCAGCTATGCTGCCTTGATCTTGCCTAAAACTTTTTCTTATAAAAATTAAATAAATTTACTTTGAATCAATTAAAGTATGAAAGAAGCAAGATAAATGAAGTTAAAAGAAATGGAGAATAGATCTTACTAAATTAAGCCCAAAGGCCCCACACATAGAGTTGGGGTCTACTTGAAACTTATGTATTAGTACACTCTAAAACGTATAATGTTTTTTTGTGGGTTTTTTAAATACGAAAAAAATGGTTTCTCTTTCTCTTCTTCCCTTTTCCACCCCTCTTCTACTATTTTTTATATCTCTCACTGTATTTTTTTAATTTTTTATGTTATGTAGTTTCATTAAAATTCTCTTGCAATTGGCATCAAGGTCTAATAGCAGAGAGAATGTAGGGTACATAGCATGTAGATAAAGATAGAATTTAAGATAGAAAGACTAAAGTAGGAAATCGGTGTCTGTACCTCTTTCAAAAAATTTGGGTCTCTATTTCTTTCTAAATATTCTATTTTGACTTATTGAAATGTTTTCTTAGCTCAAAGTTACTTAGGAAACTAAATCTCTCCCTCTCTCTCTCTCACTAAAGAAGTGAAAGATTTACATGTAAAAACGAAGGAAAAAGTTTATATAAGGTTGCAACCTTAAAATGCAGAATTAAGATGTATCTCAAAAATTCATTATAAAAGGTTGTTTCGATGTTGAAAAACCTTCTAATTGATCATCTCGACATCGAGATGAATGAATATGAAAAGAAAAAAAGATTTCGAGTTCTAAAAATAATCTATCTTGAACACATTATCTGGACCGTCCATTTTCAAGATTTAAAGTGTTTATAGATCTACTTGATTTGAACAATTTCCAAAGTTTAAACTTTAATAATTAGAGATGAAAATAGATTCTCAAGCCGTCCTAAGAAATTTTGACGCCAAAATTATATTTATAATAAAATTTAAAAGTGCACCTTAATTTGATTGTTTAAATTTGCAACCTTATACAAACTACACCCAAAAATGAACCGTCTTCACCCCAAATCATATCTATCTCTCTGATGCAAACCCCAAGCCTTCCGCATATCCCATTAACCCTCAATCATCTCTCACACCTAAGAATTTTCAAAATTTATTTTTCCAATAATCCAAACCGACCCTAAAAACTTTAGCTTTTTTCCCTTCTTAAATTCCAAAGTTATATTCTCTCTGGAAATGTTTAATACACTCTCACTCCGTTTATTCTCTCTATGGTGAACAAATATTGTAAACCAAGTTTAAAATTTTGGGTGTCTAAATGAGGTGAATTACTAATTCCACTCATGTTTCGGGTGGTAAAATCACCTACATTTATAAGAAAAGTTTAAATTTTCTCTTTCAATTCAAAGGCTGATTGTAGTTGGAAAAAGATAAGCTGAAATATTACGAGTCAATTTTATGTTTAATGGTTCTTATATTAATCAATGTTTTCCGATTGAGATGGGAATCAGGTGGGATTGAACTGGTTATGGGATGGTATGGGTACCGTCTCCAGTCCCCCTATCTATTATATATATATATATATTCTATCTAATGATCTCTTATGACCTGTTAAATCCCATCTATAAATCCTTACTCTATTTTTAATTTTTATTTGTTTTAAAATTGTTTTTTTTGGATAATCGATTTGAACCGAATCATTTTCGATCTGGATAACCGATTCAATGACATGGATATGTGGGTGAATAATCGCCCCAGAAATCGGGGTTTTAAAACTCTAATATGTTTTTTCTTATATATTATGTTATCTAAAAATCTTGCCTATAGCCGGATTTCCTCTTACCTTGCTAATAGTTGGATCTCTTTTTACCCTAGTAAAGAAACAATGACTTTATAAACATGTATAAAACATTCAGGTAATTGACTCAAGTTATCATGATGTTTTATTGCTGTCGTGCTCTATTATATTTTTTTTTAGATTTTGAAGCTTTTGGATTGAAAGAAATTCATATTTTCTATGTTTGATGTTAAATGCTTTTGTACACACGTATTTTGCACTTGTTATCTAACTAGTACGTGGTGAACAAAAAATAATTTTGAAAATGTTTAAATGAAAAGAATCTTCGAACTTGGTGTTTTGGGTGGGGTGTGAAACCAAGTGTATAGTGTAGTCCTCATGACTGTTATCTAACTAGTACGAGGCGAACAAAAAAACAAATTTGAAAACGTTTAAATCAAAAGAATCTTCCAACTTGGTGTTTGGGTCAGGTCTGCAGCCAAGTGTATAGTGTAGTCCTCATGACTGCTACACATAGCCCCACCTCTTGCGCGACTACATCTAACTATTCACACCTTTTGTAATATTGTGATTTTTGATTGGGAATCACATGCCTTCAGCATCGAAAGACTTTGGAATAACATGCTTCTGTTCATTATTGTTTTGTGTTATAAGAGTCTGTTCATTATTGTTTTGTGTTATAAAAGCCTTGTAAGTTTTTCCCTACCTATTTTGATTTAATTTGCGAGAATTAATTAAAAATAACTAAAATAGTGATGTTTATTTAAAAAGTCGATAGAAGTTTGGTTAATAAATTAGAATGCGGTACTTTTGGAGATGAAATTTTTTCAGGGTATGGGAGGAGATTGAAAAGGTAATAGTCATATTTTTTTTTTTTAGGACATAAGAGGAGATTGAAAAGAGGGAGAGAAGGAAATGGTTTGATGTTGGCAAAAAACAATTATTACGGGTTTTATGTGTTTATAAAGGAATCAAGGAAAATTAGCTTATAGTATTTTGCATTTTAAATATAAGTATGAAGATATTGTATCTTCTATTGTAAAATAAAAATCAATATCACAATTCTTATATTGTGGTGATTTATTTTTCTTCATCGACCAGGTCATCTTTCCAAGCACTAAGAAGTGATTTGTTGTTCTGTTTGATAGAGAGACCAAGTACTAAGAATTAGAAGTTTTCAATGCATCACATTCCTCAACATCATCAAAATATGGCAAATATGAAGATAAAATATAAATATTATGATAATTAGATATATTTATTGTAAATTTAGCCGATGATAAAATAGATATGAAGATAACTAGATATATCGAGAGAAAATATTGCTGCAGATTTGAGAGATAAAGATATATTAAAATAATAAAATATAATTGTTGCAAATTCTGGAATGACTTGTAAGACTAGAATATAAATAGAGACTAGAAATGTTAAAAATACAGGTGAAAAAAGATTAAAAGGATTAAGAAAAATAAATATGCTCATGTAAAGATAATTGAAAGATAATAGAATTGAATTTAAGAGAAGTAAAGATGCTCATGTAAAAATAATTGAAAGATAATAGAATTGAATTTTATTTCATGAAAGAAGACAAATCTTATTCTCTTGGCTTGATTTAGAGCTATATTTTTCTTGGTCTGGTTTAGAGCCATTTTTTCACCTACTGCATAGAAGCTGTATATTTCTTTCGATCCAGCTTTCCAATTTAGATCAAGTGAGTCATTGACCATTTGATCTAGATCCGATACCTCCGAGCATTTTATTTTTAATTTTTAGATAAACTATTTGATTTAGAGCCATGTTTTCCCTTATTGTGTAGAAGATGTATACTTCTCTCGATCCCGTCTTCCAATTTACGTCAAGTCAGCCATTGACCGTTTGATCTAGATTTGATACCTACGAGTATTTTATTTTAAAATTTTTAAGTAAATTATATGAATATGAAAGTTGGTACATGCAATCATGTCAATGGGGCTCACCCAAATAAAATGCTAAATAAATATTTTTGATCAAATAAAATAACCAAAATACTCTTGAGACTTTTAGAGGCACTTTGGTCATTTTATTTTATTGATAATATTATTTTTATAGTTTTGATAAGTGAGAGTTTACAAGACGAATAGATACTAAAAATTTGGATGTAAAATGTTTTTCAAAAAAAATTAAAAATAAAATAGTCTAGAGATGTGACATTATGAATGTGACTATCTTAGCCATCTATTCAGAATGGACAGTCGGATGAGAAGTAGATAAGTTTTTAAAAATAGGGGAAATATAGAAAACTTATCTTATTGATAATTTTATTTTTTTAAAATTCAAAAAAATAATAAAATTAATTTCTCATCATTCCTTCTTGCCTCACAAGCTCTTTGTAACCTAGACGCTACCTATTATGAAGCTTTCAAAATGAGAGAGAGAGAGAGAGAGCGTCCTTCTAGAGTACGGAATAAAAACCCATTCCTCTATTTATACATAAAATATATATTTTAATAAGCTACAATGACGTGTTGAAGGGAATAAGGGAGAGATAAAAGTAGATAGAAATAATTTTAAAAGGGTGAAATGCCCTTGAAAATCATGCAACCCTTAATCAAGAGGTGGCGGAAAAAGTGAGGAAAATAAGGTGATGGTCCCTAATAACTTTATTGTAAAATTAAACTAGCGTATATTTAAAACCATTTATTATAAAAAGTAGTCATGAGCATTTTGTATTTTCATTCAAGTCCCACTTTTTAAAAGTCTATATTTTTTAAAAAAAGTTATTTTCTTTCCTATATATTGGATGAGCTTAAATTTGGGAAATTGATTTTCTCACCATCTTACATTTGTAAAAAATACTCAAAATATAATTTAAAATTTGTCCCTTATATTTTGAAATTTAAAAGTAAAATTAAATTATAATATTCCCTACAAAAAAGTGTGATTAAGCCATAAATTTCCAAAATGAATGGAAATTTTTGGTCAGTTTCCCTATTTTTTTACTATAAGTATTTTCTTGTATTTGGTATAAGAAGGGTGATGACCTTAAACTTTCCCTTAACCTATCCCAAACCCCGGTAAAAGATGTGGGTTGTATTAGGTAGGAACGAAATTTAAAACTTTGCTAAAATATTTCATGAATCATGAATCTACGTTATCTTCTTATGCTAGGGCGTTCTGGGTAAGCAATATGCCGTACTGAAACCCGGATATAGTGACAAATGAGCAAGGTAAGCTAGAACATTCCTCAAAAGTGAGCGTCGTAGTGCCGCCCAAATGTAGTGGAAAATGGTTAACAGTTCCCATGACATTTTGGACGGCCGCGGGTAAGGAAGCTAGCCTAAGATAATATGATTCGTCTAGCCACATGGAATACAGGAACACTTACAAGTAAGAGTATAGAGTTAGTATATACAATGAGACAAAAGAGAGTAAACATGACTTATTTATAAGAAACTAAGTAGAAAGGGGAAAAGCTATGGAACTAATAGATGGGTATAAACTTTGGTATATAGGAAAGGATAATAAATAAGTTATGTTTTATCTTAGGCTAGCCACATGTACCATCTATCTAGGACTCGACATATATTGTTGAGATGGGTTTTTTTTAGGGTTAAGGAAAAAACACAGATCTTTTGTAATCAAAGAGATCAGAGAGGCGTGAGGAAGAGAGTTATTGTAACCCTATTCTCCATTTGCCAGTAAAAAAGCTCTCATCTCTCGTGTACGTAGGCACGTTGCCGAATCAGGTATATTTTTGTGTTTGTTTCTTTTTTCTTATGGATTGCTTTTTGTTTCTACAAAAGGTTTATGTAAGGGCGACGCTCTAAACAATCAAATTAAGGCACACCTCTAAATTCACTAGAAGAGATTATTTGGATGCTAAAAAATCCTAAATTTGATCAACTCGACCTTTAGATGTATGAACCTGAGAAAAAATAGATTTCAAGTTTTGGAAATAGTGTATCTTGTAATGTATTATAGACCGTCAATTTTTAAGATTTTCAAGTGTTTATAGATCTACTCAATCTACACTATTTTTTAATATTTAAATTTTATAATTCAAGATGAAAATAAATTTTAGGGCCATCATAAAGATTTTTGATACGGAAACAACATATTCTGGCATTATTTGAATGTACGCCTTACTTTGATTGGTCAGGACCTTAACTTTATGAAAACCACACCCTTTTATTAGTGACTCATTGGACAGATGAAGCTTTCAATTCTGATAAAAAATTCCAAAAAATTGGGAAATGTCATTAGAGGACTTATATTAGTTTATAAAATTATTGAGGGGCTCAAAATATTTCGTTTACTATTGCAGGCTTTACTTTTCACGAAACTCCACCAAAAGAATTATTAAAAAATTTCAGATTACCCCTGTTCAAGGTTGGAAACCCTAAGCATCATGGATATTTTGGTAATTCAACTCAAATGGCTTAAGCAAAATTACATAAAAAAAAAAAACAAGCAGAACAAGAAAGAAAAATCAATCGGTAATTGTTCAAATTTGGGAACACAAAACAAATAGATGAAAATATCCTAGTTCTATATTACTAACCTTGAACAACTACAGGGTGTTTTAATTATTTGGTAATTTCATGTTCCCAATCCTTAACAAGGGTGGTTTCGTTGTTTGGCTCATGCCACTTAAGTCATTTGTTCCTTCTTCTTTATTTTTCTTTTTTTTAGTTAATTTATTATTCGTTTTTTTTTTATATATATATTTTTAAATAATTTATTATTCGTTTTTTATATAGTCTTAGAAGTTAGCTTTTTTAAAAGTGTCGAGAGAATTGAAAACCACAACATGACTACTAGGTATGGGGTGCTATCACCATGACCTAACCCTTACCTAAGTCATTAGTTCCTTTGTCTAGTCAAATCTCCTAGGAGGATTTAGCATGCCCCACTTATGAGTGAGGGTGTGAAAAAGTTGGGTTCGGGCATCTTAATAGTGCTCATCGGGCCGAGCTGGGCTTGAATATGAGGCCAATGAGAATGATAGGCTAGGACCCACCCTTGGTATTAAAGCCCAACATGCCCTATTTGATGCAACTTTTTTTGATAGGGGAAGAGATTGCTTAGGAATTTGCATATACGGCTTTGTGTTAGAAAGTTGCGTCAAATAGTTTTGGGCCAGAATTGACGGCCATGAAATACAAAAACGACTGCACTTTGATATCTTGCGCTGATAATTCAGAGAAATGGAAAGATTGAGGAAGATGTCACACACATAATCAGAGTTGGGTGGGCAAAGTGGAGATATGCAATTGAAATTTTATGTGATCACTGTATATCAATGAAACTAAAAGCCATGTTTTATAAGAGAGTTGTGAGACAAGCTCTGCTCTATGGTGCGGAATGAATCAATTTGAGAAAATTTAGGTTTGACACCAATAGGTGCTAAAATGAGAGAGAGTAGACTTAAGTGGGCTCGCCACGTGTGATGCCGACCAAGCACAACACATGTTAGGATGTGTGAGTTAGTTCAAGTAAGAGGACTGAAAATGATAAGGGATGTGCCCAAAAGGACATGGTGGGAAGTAATCCAAAAATATATGAAGGCTTATGACTTCGTATGGCCTTTAATAAAGCAAAATGACAGACTAGTATTCGTGTAGCCAACCATAATTAATTGAAAAAAAACTATCATAATGATAAATTAAACTAAAAAAGTACATAATAAGGCCATTTATTTTTCATATAAAAGGTCACCATAACTCATCACCTTTGTTGGATGTGGAATTAAAAAAAAGCTACCCAATAAAGTTATTGATGGTTCAATGTAAAAGTAAGTGTCGTGCCTTGACTTGGTACTAGGCTCATACTTGAATTCATCAAAATGTAAGTCGAAGAGGATTATTCTCTTTTCAATCTCAAAGAATATATAATATATGATATGGAGAGAAATATCTATACAAAATATAAGGGGTTGTACAGCCTACAATCATTTATCTTTGGTAGGTAAAGGTTAGAATCATATCTAATCGTAATATATAAAATTTGACAGCTGGAGTTATTGTACAAAATCTGAAAAAATCTATTAGACTTTGAGCTTAATCAATAATAGACCTTCACTAGCTCTAGATATATCATGGACCTTAGTCCACCCTTCCAAAATATATATTGCACATTAATTTTGGATCAAAAAATTTAGAAGTCTATTATTTCAATGAATCTGAGGTGGAAATAAAGTCATAGGAATCTAGAATGTACTATCGGCCTTAAATTTTGAAAATTGAGTCGGATGCATGCATCAGCTGACTCACCAAATATTTTTCTGTAATTTTATCCATCAAGCATGGGTCTAATCAAATGAGCTTATCATGGGCTTGGAAGGTCTTAAGGCTTGGTCAAATTTGATGGGCTAGACTTGCACTCTTTTCATAAAAACAAAATTGAAGAATCCTAGTTTTGGAAAGAACAATATTTCTAATATTTCTCTTTTCAAAACTAGGATTTTTTACTTTTGTTTTTATTTCCCCTTACCCATTCATTTTGGGCCAGATTAGGCAAGGGGTCCAATAAATTTTTTTGCAATACGATAATTAAGTTTCAAAAAAAATTATTACAACTTTAGCACCCAAGTATAAAAATAAAAATAAAAACAAGCTCTATCTAAATTCAATAAAAGATCATTCCTCATATTATCCATATTTCTCCATGCAGTTGATTTGGGAAAAACAACAACCCCTAGGAAAAATGGAGCCCTATACATGCAAATAAAAAAAACTTCCCATCATAGATAGAGCTATAATCAGTTATTAATATCCAAACACTAATTAATAATAAATTAAAATCATCATCATTCAAGCCTCATCCCAACCATTTGGGATCGGCTTAATACCAAATTAAAGTACAAGGTTCAAATTATTCAGTAAATAACATCAACATAGGAGTCACCATAGTATCAAGTCCTCTTAACACATGCTACATCTCTACTATAACATAAAGCATTAAGGGTGCGTATAGCGTGTCCCGGCGGACCACACTGTGCACAATGTCCAAATAGATATTTCTCTTTTAGGTACTTCTCTTGAAGTGCATCTCACGTGTGACTTACTGGTAAGAAAGACAACAATCTGTGACATGGGTCCTGGCCTACTTCTAACCATGGTTGGGGGGTGGGTTAGGGGAAGCTAACCCAGAGACCAAAAATCTCTCCCTTGGATTACTCCCATGTTTGGGGGGTTCCCTAAATAGAGAAACAAATAAAAGAAAAAAGAAGAAAAGAATAGTACCAGTACCAATCCTAGTGGACTCCAATAACTTATTGGAGGCCTCCCCTAAAGTTAGTGAGACAGATAGTAAAAATGAGTCCCAAAAAAAAAGACATCAAATTTACCCCACATCTGTCTAATGAGGCTAAATCCCAATATTTAGCCTCAAATTCAAGAGCCAAACAACAAAAAGAATAACAAGTGTTAGTGGAATGCTTCCCTTTCCCTAGGGTTTACACAAGTTTACACTGGGTGAGGTTGTCAAATTGTGCCACCCTTGTGGCAAGAGTTGGAGTGAGGGTTTTAGCCTTTCTAGGGCTAAATTTAGAGAATGTTTCCCATGTTTGGAGATGGGTTCAGCCCCTATGGGCCTAAAGTTGGAGGAGGTGAATTAGGGTTTATGCCCTAGAGTCACTCAACCTCAGGTTAGAGGGTGATATTTTTTTTATAACAATAATTTAGCCATGTGGGGCTAAATTTGGTGAACCACTGGGCAAAGCATAGACAAATTTGGAGGTGGAAGTTTTAGCCTATCCAAGGCTAAACAAGTGAGAAGGACTCATGAGAAGTAGAGAGAGAATTTAGCCTTTTGAGGCTAAGTATGGAGCATGTAGGAGAGTGCTAAGGGCCATGGTGCCCAAAAGTGCTTCCTAGCTAAGAGAGAGAGAGAGAGAGAAAGAGAGAGAGAGAGAGACTTATGCTGAGGGTTGTTCAGGAATTGTAGAGTGAGAAAGCGGAGTGGGGAGGACTGAGTGGAGGCGATAGGGGTGAGGGGTTGGAGGAGGGAGAGCTGCTGGTGCACCTGGGAGAGCCATGGTCATGCCTGTTGAAGAGTGAGAGACACTGTTAAAGATATTAGTAATCACATCAATGAAATTGTATCCATAAATAACGCAAAATTCAAAAGAAATTTCACAATGAATATTTAGAGTGGAAATATGTAAACATTAGATAAGCATTAGAAAACAAAAGGAAAAATATAAAAGTGGTTTTAGGGGGGGAATACGTCGGAACTAGCTTGATCATCTCTTATTTAAATCGGTGATCTGGATTGAAAATCATTGGGCTTTAAAACACTACTATTTATCGATAACATAATCATCTATCTTGGAGAAGGTCACAAACACCCTAACCTATCACACCTAAAATCAAACATTTGAGGTGTGCCTTTTCTCTACAAGAGGTTTACAGAAGAACGCTTCTGGGACCGGTCAACATTATGCCCTCGGGCCACTTAGATTTCATATCTGATAGCTGGGGTGATGGCGACTGGGTGATGACGACTTTTTTATACTACATACAACTTTTATTTTATATTCTCTCTCATCCTAAGCATCAGGATTGTTTATAATGAAGTTGTTACTCATTTTATCGACCTCAAAAAAAAAAAAAATTTTATTACTCTTGAAACACGAAATATGACATCTTAAAAATCGAGTAGGGTGTGCTTGTTTTATGCACAAAAGTCCAAGGAAAAATATTTATGGATTTTTTTTTTTAGGTAATTCAATCGGGATGCCAAGTCTTTACCCATATGTGAAATCGTTAGTAATTTTTTATATATTAAGTGAGAATGAAAGTCTAAACCTTAGCTAAGGCACAAGTGGTGTTACCACCACGACCCAACCTCATTCTTGGACTTCAAGTGCAGTCGATAACACGTTTCTCAACCACCCAATTTTGTATCTGACCAAGGCAAAATATAATTATGACTTTTTCTACCATTGAAACAATCCTGTTGTATACTTTCCCATTATTCATTTCGTCCTCTTAATTTAAACAATTTATGAGTGGGAACAAATTTTATCCGGTAGACAAAGTAATGGCAATTGGAAAAAAATCATATAGAATTTGTACGTCATTTCATTTACATTAGTAACTTTTTGGCTTTATATTTAACACGTGATTAAGATATATCCATAATAAGTTACCAACAACAAACAAATGCCATGCATAGACAAGTAATCCCTATTTTGCATTAAAACGAAAAAATTATAAAAGAGAAAAAAAAAATGTTATTGGGTGCATGTTAAGTCAAAACCTCTAGACATTACCGAAATATTTTTTTTTGGCATCGAAAACTCTTAAAATGTCTTGAAAATCTATTTGCACCCTTAGTTATAAAATTTAAAGCTCCAAAAATAATGCAGATCTGATAAAGCTATGAATATTAAATGATGAACGGTCCAAATAGTGTGTAACAAAAAGCACTATGTTTAAAGCTTGATATCCTTTTTTTTCTCAGATCCATGATTGTCGAGGTCGAAATGATCAATTTGAGGGTTTTTTTATCCCAGAATAATATGTTCTCCAGTTGATTTTAGAGGTGAAACCCTACCTTTATATAAGGCAATACATCCTTATATAAAGCTTTTCCACAGTTATCTCCCAAATATAATTGGGAAAACTATTTTGTAGGGTCGTGGCTTTATAATGCCACTCCTCGAATCTCATTGGAAAAAATAATTTGGAATAACAAAATCTACAAATTGATCATCTCGACCTCAACAATCATGGATCTAAAAAATAAAAAAGTTTCTTGCTTTAGAAATAGTTTGTCATGTAAATGCATTTTTTCGGATTGTTCATTTCAAAGGTTCACAGATCTACCAAATCTGCACTATATTTGGAGCTTCAAATTCAATAATCAAGAGCGAATATAGATTTATATGCCATCACAAGGGATTTCGACACCAAAACTGTATTTTCTGATGGGGTTACGATGTAACTTTAACGAGTATAACTACGCCTTGAAAAACCACACCGAATAACTATCTACCAATTATATCTTGACACTTGTGAGCATGCCATAAACGCACAAGCTCACAAATAATGGGGCATCCTTTCTTTAGGATAACCGAACTGCTCATATATTGAACTAAAAATAGTCTGAGTGAAAACCACAATATGACTTCTTGAGTTCCATTCCTACTATAGATAAAAGAGACATTCCCGCCTAATCAACCGCAAAAGATAATATCGGTACGGCCCAAAAACCATGTGTTCCCATTATGAGTATCTCTTTTTGAGGTAGTTCAATAAGGAAAGAGTCCCCTATCCATAATAAGAATGGAACTTAAGACGTCATATTGTAGTAAACTGCCACCTTGACTACTTAGCCTTGAACCTCTTCTCGGGTCAATTCAAAATGCAAAACAAACGTTTGAAAGCTGAAGTTCATTGAAACAATAAAAAGGTGTTCCACTAGTGTATAATACATTGTGGGTTAGAGATCACATAACCTAGGCACGTTTTGCCTCTATCTCACCATTGGAAATGGAAAAAAGACGCATGTGTGGTATATTATGTATCGTAGCAGTTAGTGGCACAGTTGGGGACGTAAACCTTGGGGTTGAAGCGGGCAAAGTAGGACTTGGGCCCGAGTCCTTATAATCGAATCTGATACAGGCAATTTTAATAGAATTTAAAAAAATCAAGAGAAAATCGTTCCTGATCGGACTCGCGTGCATCTCAATCCTATCCCGAGTCAAATAATTGTTTAAAGGATGTAGCTTGTATAAGGCTGATGCCTCAAACAATCAAAGTCAAGCGCACCTTCACATAGCGCTGAAAGACATTGTTTCAGTACTGAAAGTCTTTGTAATGGCCTGAAATTTTATTTTCATCTCTAATTATAAAATTTAAAGCTTTAAAAATAGTGTAGAGCAAACATATCTATTAACACTTGAAAATATTGAAAATTGACACTCTAAAAAATGCATTATAAGATTTACTATTTCTAAGACTTGTAATCTATTTTTTCTCATATCCATACATCTTGAGGTTGAGATGATCGATTTTAGGATTTTTGGATATTCAAACAATCTTTTGTGGTGAATTTTTGAGGGGAATCTTAATTTGATTGTTCAGGGCCTCACCCTTATCTGCCTTTTTTATAACACTCGATTGTGAAATATCTATCTATTTTCAAATAGTTAACCTATCTTTCTCAACTTTTCTTGAAAAAAAGGACGATGCTTAACAGTTTAGATTGAACTTGAGTCACATCAATGGTAGATAATTTTATTTTTTCTTTTTATTTAAAATTTATCTTTACTTAAAATTTAGGGCACATATTCTTTTTTGTAGGTCGTAATAAATAAAAATAAATTTATAAAAAACTAAAATACCTTAAACCATTCAAGGTATTGTGGCCAATTATTTTTGTTCAAATTTTTTTATTGCTAAAATTTTTATAAAAATGAAAATATATCACAAATTTCAGGTAAAACTTATTTTTAAAAATAAAAAATAAAATAAAAAAATATTTTTAAAATAAAAAATAAAATAAAATTTATTTTTCCTTTTAGAAGTGACCTCTTCAATCTCAACCATAAGAAATAGACTGGGGTCATGATGACAACATCCCCACACTCTAGTCAATGTAAGCCGTTTCTGTTTTCACTTTCAAAACACCGACTTTTAAACTATTTGAAAAAATAGGTAGGAGCTTATTTTTACATGTGAATTACCCCAAAAAAAAAAACCAAAAAACATAAAAATTGATTGTATATCCTTCCATACCACATGACGGGGATGGGAGGTTTTTTATAAAAAAAAAATGAAAAATGAAAACTTTTCCGCTCTTTCTCTCTCCACTCATAGGGTTGAACAATGACAACTCATCCATGTGTCTACTTTTCATGCATGTGAAAATGAGATCCAAGGGCAATAAAAATTCTAGTGAGAGGATATTCCACTTCTTTTTAAGAGTGAGAATAGCACACCTGTTGGGGGAGTAGGTGGTGTCCCAATGGACAGTGTGCCTCCTCCATATTGGTTGGGGTAGGCAGTGGTCACTCCACCACTCACTGCTGAGTACTGCACAAACTGTGGGTATTGGACCTGAGGGTACCCCTGCCCTTGACCTATGGGGAAATAAGGATAGATGCTTGCCCCTCCATAGAATGGATATTGTGCTGTTGCTCCTCCATACACATTATAGTAACTCTGCAAAAGTTCCCCGTTCTGTAATCACATTAATGTTAGAGTATTTAATTAGGCAATGATTTCATACAACCAATATCATACAACAACCTCAAAAAACCATCTTATGGCCATTTATTTGAACCAAATTTTAAAATATACACTCTTTTCATTCTAATGAACAATCACAAAAACAGAAAAAATTAAATACACAACTTATAAAGTGTTTTTTTAACTCAATTAACATCAGCCATTCATTTTAGTAAGATGCTTAGATCTAGGCCTTAAAAGGACTTTTTCATTTCCAATTGTTTTGGATGGATTTATTTTCATTAGGTGAACAATGTTATTTATAAAGGCTAAGATCTTGAAATTCACAAGATGTGAAAATCTTGAAAATGGACGGTCTAGATAATATATTTGAAAATATATTTTTATAGTTTTTAGGTACACCTGATTGGGATGTAAGCACGAAATATGCACATCTAGGATTTCAAATTAACCTAATTTGTAGAAAAACTGAAATTAAAATATATTATTAAATCATGGCCATTCATTTTCTGCCCCTTAGTGTGAACCTTTCAATTGCAATTTCAAAGGTGCATGTGCATCAAGAGTACACGTGATATGGACCAAGAAAAAGCTCTCCTTTAATTGGATTTTTTTTTATTTTATGCAATACAGGTAGACCAAGAAAAAACTCACCTCTAGTTGGGATTTTTTAATGGATGCGGTTTCTATAAGGCCTAGGCTTTCTGAAAATAGAATAAAGCCTCACCTTAAATCATCTTCCGGAAAGCGGAAATCTCTATGATGGCTCTAAAATCAATTTCCAACACCGACAATAAAATTTGAAACTCAAAGAATGGCACAAATTTTTTAGATATGTGAACATTTGTTTTTAAGGCAAAAATAAATGGTCTAGATAATTTGGTACAATATACACTATTTTTTGAAGCTTGAAATTTTTTTTTTTTTTTCACAACCATAAGGTCCAAGTCGAGATGATTGATGTAAAGGTTTTCCAATGCTTGACTCCAATTGTCGATGAGTTATGCGGTGCTGATTTACTTATTTTGATAGGGCCACAACCCTATCAAACTGTTTTCCCTTTTTAGTTTTTGCAATACAGGTGATTTAGAAATAAGATTATTTGAAGAAAAAATTACAAATAACCGCCAAGAATAGACTTCCTATGCAATTTACCTCCAACCAAACTTTTTTTTCACTTTTTACCGCAAATTTAATTTTTTTAGCAATACCCTCCAAGTCATAAAAAAGATAAACTCAAGACCAAAATACCCTCTGGGAAGCTTGCGGTCCAGCATAAAATGGAGGCGGTCCGACACTTTGCTTCTGGAAAGCATGCAGTCCGATATAAAATAGAGGCGGTCCGACATAAAATAGAGGTGGTCTGGCACTTTGGACAAGCGGCCTGACACAAAATGGGGGCAGTTCGGTATTTTGGGCTTTCTGGAAAGCATGAGATCCGATACAAAATAACGGCGATCTGACATTTTGGGAGTACGGTACAACACAAAATAAGAGTGGTCCAATACTATGGACATTTTCATCAAAAAAAACTATGACGCTTTTGCCTCGATGGTATTTATTAGAAAAGTTCAATTTGGTATAAAAGTTGCCAAATCCAATTTTGTTAGGGTTAGGTTATCTACAAAGTCTCGTTGGAATTTGTTTTTTATAATATTTCCTTAAATTTATAATAATCATAATTTTTACGTATAGGTGGCTTAGTGATAATATTATTAAATAAATAATAATCATTTTGGAGATACTCAAAAACAAATGAGACAAGGTTTTGGGGAAGGCCCATGGGAAAAGGACAAAAATAACAAAAAAATGAGGGTTCATTTGGGTCACAAAAGATATTTTGTTGTCTTTATAGAATAACCGTACCGATAAGGTCGAATAAAAATAATATTATATTATAGAGAAAGAAAGAAAATATAGAAAGAGTCCCGTGTGCCACTAAGACTTTCGTAGTCAGCAATATTTTTGGCAAACAAATTCGATATTAATTCAGTTTTAGACCTAAAAATATAAAAATAATAAAAATCGAACATGGCTAAAAAATTCGAAAAAAGAGGCCAAACCCCTTCTCTCCTAAGGTATATATTTTTTCTTTTTTAACTTTTCTAATATTGTTTTAGATATTATAATAAAGAAAAGTTCAGAAAATGTACCTCAAAAATCCACCAAAAATAGTTCCTTAGTGTACCCTATAATTGATCATCTCGACTTTGTAATGTATGTGTATGAAAAAAAAAAAGATTTTGTCATGACAATAGTGCATCTCATAACGTATTATATAAACTATCCATTTGAAAAATGTTTAAGTGGTTATAGATCTGATTAATATGTACTATTTTTAGAGTTTCAAATTTTATGATTAAAGATAAATAGATTGACACTTGTACAACTTCTTTCGGCACAATTTAGAGGTGCCAAAGGCTGACAAGCTGATGTAGTTTCACTAAGGCCTAAGCCATATGGAAAAAAGTAAAGCTTCATCTCCAAATCTTACTCGGAAAATCCTTCGGGCATGGAAAATCCCTAAGATAACTCTAAACTCTATTTCCACCGGTGATCTTAAAATTTGTAGCTCAAAAAAGTAGTACGGATGTTGTAGATCTATAAACATTTGAAAAAGAATGGTTTAGATAAAGTGGTACAATATGCATTGTTATTATTATTTACAATTACAATACACACTATTTTTAGTGCTTGAAATCTTAAAATTTTTCACAAACATAGTGATCACGGTTGAGAAAACTTTATTGTATTTTTTATTTTTTGAATATTTTTAAATCATAATTAATAACTTTTTTTTTTTGGGAAACTTTAAGTAAAAATTATAATCTAAAACATTATGAATAAATGATCCGAGAATAGGTGGGTGGACGATCCACTTCACCAATCTATTTTTCAAATGCAAATTTTGCGTGAATTCAATTAAAGAAGGTGGTAGAAACCATAAATGAAAAGTTTTGTACTGATAATGCAATTGATCATGTACTAGATTATTAGTAAGACTTTACCAGTCTTAACAAATAACTCATTTTTTAAAATAATAGTTAATTCAGTAATTTTGAAAATTACACCTCTTGAAATATTTCTTGAAAAATGGATATTTTAAATAGTTCTAAATGGAGGATTACAAAATTATGGTCCTAACATCAAAGGTGAGAATTAAGTGACTTTGGACCAATGATTTTCTCAAGTTTACTACGTCCCTGTGTTTGTATGTATGCGTGCATATGAGAGAGAAAGTAAGAGAGAGAGAGAGAGTGTATGCATATGGTGTTGGTGGGGAGAGAGAGGGACAGAGTATATGGTGTTGGTGTGGGGACAGAGAGTATATATGGTGTTGGTGAGGAGAGAGAGTGTGCTTGTATTAGTAGGCGCTAGAGAGAGAGAGAGAGCTATTACTTGTAGTAGGTGTGTGTTGGTGAGAGAGACAGAGAGGGACAATTACTAGGAGTTTTGAGAGAGAGAGCTATCACTTGCAGTAGGTTTATGTTGTTGAGGGAGACGGGGACTATTCGGGCGAGCCAACTCGGATTCGCCGATTATCTCTGAGTTGGGTAGTCTAATTCCCAGATCATTAAACAATCCAAAAAAGCTCGAACACTATGTTTTTTTTTTTGTGTTTAACTACTTTGGCAAATATTAGAAAATATTTTGACCGGGAATATTTTCCCTTATTTTTGAACTATTTTTAAAATACCCCCATCACAAATTGATTTTTTCAAAATCTA
>NW_006497421.1:1504366-1522885 GCF_000471905.2 Amborella trichopoda
TTTATTTAGATGTGATTTGTTTAATTTTACTTTAAATATATTTTTTCATTTTTACTGTTGATTTATATATATTTTATTTTATTTTTTTAACTTCTTTTTGACTTGGCCGGACTCGGCCCAAGTCAAGCCAAGTCCGGGCTCAGCAAGGGGCCGAGTCATGTTCTCGAACACTGATGTTCACTATTAATAGTGGTGATTGCGTATCTTTGAGAGAGACTCTTTAGTATATTTATAGGACTGTAGTTCTGCCTACATGCCAGTGGTTGTGTGTGTGGAATATGAGAGAGAGAGAGACCACTATGGATGTAGAGAGAGAGAGAGACCACTATGGATGTAGAGAGAGAGAGAGGGAGAGAACTAGTATTAGACTATTGGCAGGTGTTGGCGTGCGTGGGGTGAGAGAGAGTGAGAGAGACTCGGAGTAAGTCGTGTGTGTGTTTTGTGTTTGTAAGAGAGAGAGATATACTTGCGGTAGAGGGGTGTGTTATAAGAGAGAGAAAGAGACTATTACCCATAGCTGTGTTTGTATAAGAGAGAGTTGTGTTAGAGAGAGAGAGATAGATGTGTGCATGTTAGAGAGAAAGAGAGATGCACGAACCGTTGTGTAGGTGTAGTCCGGTGAGTAATGAGAATACCTGCAATTCGAAGAAAAATGAGGTAATCACTTAACAAGCTATACGTTACAAGAGCAAACTTTGGGATTAACAACAGTATCGGTAAAATCATGAAAGCTTCACTCAGACTCGCCCGAGTTACTCAAACTAATATGTTCATGTAGCGGAGACATGTTCACACTTTATTTTGTTCTTTTCTTTCGACTTGACTGTGTCCGATAGAAGGGCCAAGTTTGCTAGACTTGCCCTAAGCTCAATTTGGGCTCAAGAGCCCAGGCTTATTTTTTAACATTGAAATAATAATTGTAATAACTATAAAAATAACGTAAATTCATCAAAATGGACCTCACTTTTC
This sequence comes from Amborella trichopoda, assembly GCF_000471905.2. Next base: position 1,505,336 of record NW_006497421.1, read on the forward strand.
AATTGTTTAGCATGTACCTTTTTTCTATTATTTTAATTTGATGGGCATTTTGAAATTAACTAAAAAAATACAGGTAAAATGTTGAATAGTAAATACATTAGGTATATTTTAGAACATATCACTAATAAAAATAATAACAATAATTACTATTAGAAACAGTCATGTTTGCACCATAAATAAAATAGGAAATTATGCGGAGCTCCAAATTATTGCAAATTTTATGTGGAGATCCATGTAATACTGCCCATGTAACCTATGTTTCAAACATAAGATTGCTTTTCATTTTATTTTTGAGTGATTTACATATGGATCCTTAAATTTTAGATAAAATACAAAATGCTCAACTTATAGACAGAAATTACAAAGAATATCAATCAATCCAATTTTTTTCTTTTTTTTCAAAATTACCCCTCAGTCAACCCAAATTTTAATTTTTTCTTTTTAGTTTTTCGTTAGTAGGGCATTGCCTCAAGTTTTAAGGCATTACCCTACTAACAAAAAAAACTAAAAAAGAATGAAAAAATCAAAATTTAAGTTGACGGAGGTATAATTTTGAAAAAAAAACGAATTTATCAACCTTCTTTGTAATTTCCCCATTTAAGTGGAACATTTTGTATTTTAACTAAAATTTTAAAATCGACACATAAATTACTCTTTATTTTTAAAATTTTGAAGTTTAAGAACTGGTCCTAATGTTTGGATCCTCGACCTGCATGGCTTCTATGAAGATTGTGCAAGTCAATCAGTCTAACGTTTGAAACCCTGAATCCCGTGTGACTTGTACAATATTCAAGTAAGCCAAGCGGACTGCTTGACTTGCGGATTCATACAAGCCAACTGCTTCAAGATTGGGAACATTAGACTGATCCTTGAGTATTTTTCTCTTTGTTATCTATTTTCCTTATTATTATTAAGATGTTCAACGATAATAGTAGTGGTAAAAATAATAGTAATAAAAATAAGAGTAATAATCTTATGAGACCCTCCTACACACATTTGTGTATGACCCCAAAAGACCACCATTAAATTTGACACAGATATCTAGAAAAGTTAAATCTCATACCTATACACCCATGTGATAACTTTTTAGGAAATCTATACCAAATTTAATGACGATCTTTAAGGGTTTTATACACATAGGTGTGGGAGGATCTCTTAAGATTATTATTCTAATAATAATTTTATTATTATTTATTATTACAATTGTCTTTTATTGAGATATAGAAATAAGTTAAGAATAGTAATAAACAGTACGGACCCATAGAGGCTGAGGTTATAAGGGTAGGGGGGTTGTTGGAAATAATGAGGGGGGAAGGTGGGTGGGGAAGGGAAAGGTGTCGCTGCTGTGCCTTGGACGCCACTTCCCAACGTCGTCGTGTTCATCATCCTCACACGACTCCCACCTGCACACACACATTATTCACCCTTAAATTCACTCTCTCTCTCTAAAAACACACACACATTCTCTCTCTCTAGAAGCACTCACATTCTCACTCACGAGTCTCCACACACACACACGCATTGTTACTCTCTCTCTTTCTACATATACGTGCACATATTCACTCTCTCTCTCTCTCTCCTTCCCCCCCCACCAATAAGTACTCTCTCTCATACACAAAAATGCAAGCTAAACCATTTACTCTCTATATACACATAATTACTCTCCCTTACCAGTAAAAATGGCGACGACATTTAATCTCTCTCATACAATAATGCATGGAGACACATTCAATCTCTCTCTCTCAACACACATATAAGTACATTTCATGCACACAAAAATGCATCCAACCACATTTAATCTCTCTCTCAACCCCACACATGCACTCTCTCTCTAATATACAAAAATGTATGGAGACATTTAATCTCAATCTCTCAATGCATGGAGACACATTTAATCTATCTCTCTCTCTAAAGGCATGGAGACACATTTAATCTCTCTCGCTCTGTCTCTAAAGGCATGGAGACACATTTAATCTCTCTCTCTCTCTCTCTCTCTCATTGCATGGAAACACATTTAATCTCTCTCTCTAAAAACAGCACAAAGTCACTTTACAGACACACTCTGAAATTATCTAGCTGGTAAGTTTCTCAGTTCTGTTTTCCACTCCTTTTTTACTTGTCACTAATTCATGTCCCCCCAACCCCACTAAAAGTGTTTCTCTCTCTATCTCTATCCGTACAAAATGATGTGGTCTACACTTATACAGAAAATTGGAGTCACTTACACAATCACACTCGTGCCTAATCCTTGCCTTTCTCTATTCTCATCTCCAATCCTCATTTCCCCACACAAAAAAAAAAGGACCCCTCTTCATATCTTTCTCTCTCACACACCCCCATTTTACTCTCTCTCCTCCCATACACTTTTTATTCTCTCTCTATCTTTTTTTGGAAAAAAACTTTACACATTTTACACTCCCCTCTCTCACACAAACATTTTACTCTCTCTCACACGCACACATTTATTCCCTCTCTCTCCTCTCTCTCTCTCTCTTGCATTCTTACAATATTTGCTTCTAACACAAGGGAAGCCTTGAGTCTGAAAGAAAGAAAAGAAAAATGGAAGATTTTGATGTCTCCTTTCATGAAAATGACTCTTGAATCATTCATTTCTCATTCAAACGGATTGCATGCAAGTGAAACATATCCAATCCTTCCTCTCCTTCAACAACTAAATGTAACTATCACCAACTTAGCATTTGAGAAACTTTTGTTAGTTATAAAAAAGAAGAAGTAAAACTGTAGATACCTTCTGGCTAAAGGAATTTTTAAAACATATTGACCGTAATAAAAAAAAATACATATTTTTAACTTTTGACAAAAAAAAAAAGGAGAAATGTTTTTATATAATTAAAAATACATAAGTAAAGGAACAAGGAGAAGGAAAATTCACCAGTAAACTCATACATTTAAGTTCTCAGACGTATAGAATTGTAGTATTCTTACAACTAAATTATTATCATTATTGTTATTATTACAAGTCATTTCTAAGAGATCAGAAAGATTGAACGATACACAGAAGATTAGCATGGCCTTCTGCAAGGATGACAAGCAATAATAACGATAGTTCTTCTATCAAAAAAAAAAAACAATAATAATAATAATAGTTGTCGTAGTAACTTTTCAAAAAAAAAAAAAAGTTATCGGGTTAGTAATAAGAATAATGAGAATAGTATTTGCATTAGTACTCCTCCTAATGGCTGTAAAATGATAATCATTCTCTTAAGTATTAATTGTATGCTATAACTACTACTACAAAGAAGGTGAAAGTGAAAATCAAGAAGAAATTAATAATAATAATGAAAATTTATCAAAAAGTACTTAATTTATCAACCACTTAACATTTTACCCATTTCCAACTATTTCAAAGCTTTCAAATCATGATCATGCGTGTTTTTATGGGATTTTTAAAATTAAACTTGGATGAAATATTAAATGGTTCATCTATGGTGTATTTTGATAAAGTTTCCTAATAATAACAATAGGAAGGTAAAGTTTAGAGAGAGAAAAATTATAGAGAGAAAAAGTACCATGTTGTGGGGTCGAAGGTCTGGATCTTTGAACACCCAAAGAAGCAAGGTTGCAATTAGCCCTCCTCCCATCGATCACTGGTGTAGCATCCACACAAGCTCTCATGGCTGCCTCTGGTTCCCTAAAAGTTACCTGATTCAGCAAAAACATGTTAATCGACTTAATTATAAGGAAAGAAATGCAAAATACAATGGAAACTTTGTGCGTTTGCAAACAGTTGCCTAAAATGGAAACACATAATAATCGCCAAAAGAATTAAGGGGAAAAAGTTGAAAAAGAATAAAGAACAAAGGTGTTCCTTATTCTTTAGAGAGAGAGAGGATTCATAATTATTTCTCAAAACCAAGTAGAGGGAAGGATGATTCATATTCTTTCAACCCCATGTCCATGATCCAATTTCATTCAACTGCAAAGCCATAAACTAGAGAGAGATGATAATTATTCATCAATCCCCCACTCACATACGAGAGAGAGAGAGAAACATGATCCATATTCATTCATCCCCAACTCACATGTGAGAGAGAGAAAGAGTGTTGATCCATATGCTTTCAGCCATAGTCAGTTGAGAGAGAGAGAGAGAGGGGGGAAGAGTGTTGATCCATATACTTTCAGCAACAAGTCACTTGTGTGTGTGTGAGAGAGAGAGATGATCCACATTCTTTCATCCCCAAGTCATAAATGATACGAGAGAGAGAGAGACAGCATGTTTAGATCTTGGATAAAATCCCACCTTTGAGGAAATCAGATCAAATTTGAAACCCCACATAAACAAAAGAACCAACAAGCAGCAAGAGCATCACTTCAAGAAATTTCACTTCGTATAATCAACACAAAACAACACAGAAATGGTGAAAAAACCAACAAAATCCCACTAAAACAAGAAACCCAAAAAAAAAAACAACCAAAAAACAAGAGCCATAGATTTAGATACTCACAAAGCCATAGCCCTTGGATCTTCCTGTATTCTTATCAGTTATCACAACTGCCTCAAGAATCTCCCCAAACTGTTCAAAATATTTCCTCATGGTTTCTCTCTGTGTCTCCCATGCCAAGCCCCCCACAAAGACCTTAGTGTAAGTGGTATCTCCAAATTTTCCGGCCAAATTACCAGCCGGATTCATTTTCTGGTGCCTGAAAATATTAGTCTCCGACCAGCTTTCTCTCTCCTCCTCCCCCCACTCCTCTCTCTCTCTCTATCTATCTATCCTAACTCCAAAGTTAGAGGCTTTTGCAGGTGGCAATCGGCATGAACAACCTAGAGAGAGGATTAGTGGTGATTCTAGTGAGATGGGTCTCTCTCTAGAGTTAGAGGAGTTAGGAGTTAGGGATTTGGAGGTGAAATTAGGTTAGGAATTGAGGAGAGAGAGAAGAGAGAGAGAGGAGGCGGAGGCGGTGGCGGAGGCGGAGGCGGTGGCGGAGGCGGACGAGGAATGGAGGCAAAGCAGAAAAGTGGGTGGCGAAAGGCGGCTAATGAGCGCCAGGCAAGCATTATATAGGTCATGTATTTTCATATTTTATGATACCCCTTCTACGTATAAAAGATAAAATCAAGGATAATTACCAAAATGCCCTTCCGTTTTAAAAGGGTTTGCATTGTATGCCCATTCAAATATTTATGTTTTGGTCTTTTCTTTTCTTTTTCTTTTTTTCCATGGCTTTAAATTTTTCATGTAAATTATTTTCTTATTAGAAATTTGTTTTATCATTCATAATGAGATTCCTCTATTTATTGTTGATTGCAAAGCGAATTATATGCTCCCTAGAGCATATTGTTGAGTCCCTCCCTAGTGTAAAACCATGTAATTTTAGGACCCTAAAATTTGTGGATGTTACTTGTTCAATTCAAGCAATGGGGGAAAATATGGGTAGTATTGCTCAACATTAAAAAACTAGGGCCTAAGTCATAAAAATGGGCCCGAGGATTGGGCCTATGCTAGGGCCAACCCAATTCGTACTTGTCCGACTCGGCATGATGGAGTCCTTTATCTTTCTTGTATTTTGCTCTCTTTTTTTTTTGGCTCGACCCAGCTTGGCTTGGCCTCTCTTGGGCCAAGGCTTTTTTGGCCAAGTTCAAGCTGCGGAAAGCTTGGCCAACCCTAATAGGGCCAAACGTTTGTCAAGCCCCGGCTCAGCTCATTACCAACTCTAGCGATCAATCATAAAAAAAGAAAATCATCTACATGTCCCTTTAATAATAATATGAGAACAACATGAAGAATCATACACATTTTATATGTGCCTATATATAACATACCAAGGTTGAACATAAGTTGTCAGACAATTAATGATTAGATTTAAGAATTTAAAGTCCGAATTCTTCAAAATGGTCATTTAATAATTCTAAAGTGGATCTCTATTTTAAATCCAAACCTCCCAAACATATTAGTTGCTAAAGTGTGAAAGCATAAGATGTGCAAGTATATTATATCTAACAATAGGCTAAGTGAAGTTGTTATACTCCCTCTTTGTTTTTCTCTCTCACACCAATTAAATAGAAAGACAAGGGTATACAATGGGACCATTTATCATTAATAAAAGGAGGTCACAATTACTTATAACTATCCGATACAAAAATCTGATAACTTAGGTATGTCACAAAGTTCTAAAAAATTTCTTTTGAAATTTTAGTTCGGTCAATAGAATAAATGTAGCCAACCAATTCCATATCTAATTGTAAAAATTAATTGCCACTACTTTGTACTAAAGATAAATAATCTCATTCTATACTTTTTCAATAAAAAATATTGATTTGTTCTCTCTATGACCAATTAAATGGGAAAAACTAATCATATGTAATGAGTCCAAGTTCTTTAGTTTAATGGAGGGAATATTACATTTTGACACTATGGGGCTGAGTTGGGGTCTTTTTGCTATTAAGTCAAATATCAAGGGTATTGTGGTCATCAGGATTATCGGGAAACAAGACGTCTTGGCGGCAAAGGGGTCACCTTCGTTATTTCCATGACTTATTGGGGGTATTTTAGTAACTTTTATCCAATTGGTTCACTGTTTTGGATCATGATAGAGCCAGGCTTTTCTTCCCCCTTTTCCTTTTTTTTGAATTTCTTTTTCCCGGAAAATTGTCAGGAATTGACCGGTCGTTTTACTAATAAAACCTATTTCCTAAAACCCAAACCCTAAAATAGAAAGAAAACTAATATTTAATTCACAATTATTTCATTAAATAATTACCAACGCCGCATGAAAGGCTGCAACGCTCAAAGGCTTGGAGCCATGGCTTGGCTGTAGTGAGCCATATCCCAAGAAATATAACTATTTACTTATATTTGGAACAAAGCATGATTTTTAGCTATTTGTTAAAAAAAAAAAAATGGAATTTAAATACAGTCCTCTATGTTTCATACTTCAAGATTTAAGGGAATTTTTGGTGATTTTTATTTTCCTCAAATTACTTTTTGTGTATTTTTTTTTACAGTTGGGTCATAGTGAAATTATTTTTTGTATTTTTTTTACAGTAGTGTATTTTTTTGCAGCTTAATCAAATGTATTGAGGTTTTTCCTTTTATTTTATTTTTTAAAGAACATCTTTAAATTTCAAAAATATATTGAAATTTATTATAAATTTATTTAAAAGTAAAAAAAGTAAAAAAACATAAACAAAATTAAGATTGACATTGGGAGTAATTACTTAACTGTATACCAAAAAAAACTGAAGGGATAGCAATAGTACATTCACCTTTGGTTTAAAAAGGCAAAATCACCGCTAGTGGTTAGGTTTAAAGTCAAGTGGTTGTGGGTGTGTATTTCTTCTCACAACGTTTGAGAAAAATTCTATGGGATTTTAAGCTCCGGCACACTTTGAGCCATTTACTTTCGCATCTGACAGTTATGAATGATTGTGAGATTATTCATATCAAATGATCACATGATATGCTTGGTCAATGTTGAAGAGTTCAAAAAATTTTGACTAGTACCATTAGGGATTATTGTAAATTGGGAAATTATCGATATCTTGGACCATACTTTCTATGTATGCTCACCACCCATACTACTAACCTAGTATTGTTTATTTTTACATCTACCTCCAAAATGATAAAGCAATTTTTTAAGATGAAAATACCCCGGTGCATAAACCCATGTTTTTTTCGCATTCCTTCACTCTCTCATGGCTATAAACTAGAGGAAGACCCTACATAGAGACATTTATGGGGAGAGGGTAGGAATCATAAAATGAGAGTTTGGGGTAACTTACTTTTGATAGAAAATTTATTATAAAAAATCTAATCACTTTGTCCTTTAAACATTCCATAGTAAAGATTTTGGATGTGGCCAAATAAAAAGAGATTCATTTAACTAAAAACGTATTCTTAATCCTCGAATTTTAGGGATTTTGTTTTTGGAAAATTATCCTTTTATGCATTTATACCATCATGAGGTTTTGATCACAATAAAATAAGGAAAATGGTTTGATATGGTTGTAGTTCTATCAAAACAAGTAAAGCCTCACCTCGTAACTCATCGAAAATTGAAATACAAGCATTAGAAAACCTTTACTTCAATCATCTTGGCTTGAGCATTATAGTTGTGAAAAAAAAAAAGAATTCAACATCTAAAAATAATGTATATTGTAACAAATTATCTAGATCGTCCATTTCATCTTAAAATTAATTGTTCATAGATATGCAAGATCTGTATCATTTTTTTAGTTTCGAATTTCATTATTAGTGTTGGATTTTGATTTTTGAAGCATCATAGAGATTTCCATTACCAAAAGTGTTTTCTGGATGATGGTGAGGGTTTATTTTGTTTCCATAAAGCCTAAGCCTTGTGGAAATTTCATCCATGAAAGAAACCCGTATCATATGTGTCTCTTGCTAGTGGTTCCGCATAGGACCAAAACTATTTTAGATAAATAAGTACCTTAGATGTGCATGGATTGAGTTACTATTGCATCCTTAATATAACCTATGTGCCAAAGTTGGTCACTTATCCTTTCTAGTCATCTTTTTAGGGTACATATCATTTTATGTCATTATTTTATTTTATTTTTGCAAAAATTGTCAACCCACCAAATATGTGCTTCTTAAAAGTCCACCAATAAATCTTGCCAGGAAGATGTACTTTTAGTGCCGAAAATTCTTTGAATGATATGAAAATCTAATTAAGAAATTTAAAGCTTAAAAAACGGAACATATTGCGTACATCTATAAATATTTGAATATCTTGAAAATGATTGGTCTAGATAATATATTACAATAAAATCATTTTTCATTTTCATATATCTCGAGATCGAAATAATCGATTGAAAAGTTTTCTAGCATTAAAACAAACTTTTATAGTTGGTGTTAGAGGTGCTCCCTAATTCCATAATATAAGATTGACGCCTCATATAAAGTTTTTCTTTTATCATATTGTCAAAAAGTCAAAACACCCTTGAAATATCAACTACTCCAACTCAAAATTATATATCCCTAAAGTTGAAATTAAATAAAAATAATGAATTTAAATAGTTCATATCATGATGCTTTTTGATGAATTCCCGCCTTTTTAAAGGGTGCTAGGACCCTCCACCTTCGGTGGCTTAAAACATATATTGTCAAATTGAGTAATGGGCTTAGACCAATTTTATATTAATGATACTTATTTTGTTCTTGTAGAATAATTACTTTAGAGAAGTTTAAGACAATTTAATATTTCATTGAAAACCATGTTCCCACTAGGTTCAAGAAATTAAATGCGTTCTAACTTTTAATGCTTCTACACTCAAGTGAAAGAACCATGGAGGCATTTGGTTATGTGTAACACTACATTTCCTTTAATTTTCATTTTTGTTTTTTTTTTTAAGTTTATCTGAAATTTTATTAGGTCATTTTTAAAACACAACTTCATAAACCTTATTTTAGTTTTTATTTTATTTTATTTATTTTAATATTTTTTTAGATCACCGATTTGAACTAATCTAGATCCGATGCAACTTGTTGATCCAGTAAAAAATTTGTGGTTGAAAGATCCCCGCCCTACCGATATGGGATCTGGGCTTCTGAACACTTGTTCTCATGAATTCCTAAGTATAAGCTTGTCCTAACTAATTTTATTCAACCCTTTTTTTTTGCTTATGTTCCTCTCGTAAAAGAGGTTTGTAGTTTTTATTCTTTTGTTATGAAAGAGAAGTCCTAAGGGAGACCGGTAGAAATGCTCTCTCTCTCTCTCTCAAATTCATTACCATTTTACATAGGGCTTGTATACAACTGGACCATTTACCTTTGATACATGGTAGTCACAATTATTTACAACCATTTGATGTAAAATTTGATAGCTTAGACATGTCACAAAGTTCGAAAAATTTTTGTTTGAAGTTTGAACTTGATTAATAGAATAATTGCAGCCAATTAATTTTACATCCAATGGTCAAAATTAATGTTACCACCTTATATCAAAGATAAATGGTCCCATTCTATACTTTCTCTTTCATATAATTAGCTACAAATAAGTAGGCCACAAATAATTTGCAAGCAATATTTTAAGAAAATATATATAATGAGACTATTTACTTTTGGTACAAGGTGGCCACGATTAATCTTGACCATTAGATGTGAAATTGGGTAATTTTATTTACTCCATTAATCAAATTCAAAGTTCAAATGGGATTTTCTCGAATTTTGTGACACACCATAGCTATCAAATTTCACATCGGATGATTATAAGTAATTGTTACCTTCTTGTACGAAAAGTAAGTGGTATCATTGTATACAATCCCATATTTAGGACCCCATAATCGAATGCTGACTCGGGCATTGGCTAGGTTGAGTTGACTCAATTCTAGGCCAGTCTGTTTGAGAGTCTCCTAGCCTACAACATAGTATGGACCCGATGGCTCATATTACGTGTGTATGTAGATGGAAAAATAGCGGAAGTCTCTCCGATCTCTGGTGAACCCAATTATGGAGAACCTTGGGTGATATCTTGGTTTGGGGTCATCAAAAACCATCGATCCCCCCAATCCAAGCAGCTCAGGTGAGTTAGTCAATTGATTTTTCAATTGCTAGTTGTATGATTATGCATAAGATTGATACAAGAAGGTCACAATCACTTTGAGCCACCAGATGTGAGTTTTGGTAGTTAAACATGTGTTGAAAAATTTGAAAACATTTTCTTTGGACTTTAAGCACAGCCAATAACACAACCCCAACCATCTGATTTGGCGTATAATAACGTAATGTGGTCTTGACCTTATTGTACTGCAGCTAATGGATCTATTCTATTCTTTATTTTAAGTTTTGCAATATCAATGATTAATTATGCTTAGAGTATATTCCATCTTATTTTATGTAATTAGTCCAAATAGCAACACTAGGTGTATGTATATTAGACTACCCTCGGGTATATGATAAGATCTGATTCCTTTAAGGAATCGTGGAAGATTTGTAAGGCATTGATTGGACTCCTTACTCATAATTATGGTTTGAAATCTTATATAAAAGGTAGAAATAGTAGTGGAATCTTATGTCTTCTAGGTGAAACATAAAGTAGATGATGTCGAGGAACCTTTAAATTTGAGCCCTTCATTCAAATTGAGTGGAATTTGTAACTTTGTATAATAGAAAAAAAAGGAGAAAAGAAAATGAAAAATGCGAAAAAAAAAAGTTGTGTAAAATACTCAGATATAGGAACCAATAAAAAATAATGGATTGTATATTATGAGACCATTTATTTTTTGTACAAAAAAATCACAATTGGTGCTGGCCATTAGATGTCAAATTATATAGTTTGAGTTGCATCACAAAGTTCGAGTGAGTTACGTCACAAAGTTCGAGAAAATTATTTTTTGAACTTGGAATCTAGTCAATGGTACACTCACAACCATCTTATTTGAAATTTGATGGACAAAAGTTATTGTGACCTCTTTATATTAAAAGTTAGGTAGTCTATTTTAATACTTTCTCAAAAAATAAACTTTAATATTTATTCATGCATAAATGAACCAATAATTTCAAGAACTACTCGATAAATTTTGGTAAATTATTGGCTTAATTACTTTTTAGGAATCAAAACTAGTTTTGGTTTGTTATTACATTTTAAAGTCTTTTATATCTAGAGCTTCATTTTATCAAAAAAGACAGATTTTATGGGAAAATGAACTATGGAATCAAGAGAAATTCAGATGAAAATATATAAATTCCACATTTTATATGAAAATTTTTGAGACAAAGCATGAAGATATATAAATCAAATATTTATATTTGAAACACAAGAAAGTCGTTTCATCATGGGTATAAAAAGTTACTATCAACCCTAGACAAAAGAAACGAAAATTGGGTGGCTAACTAAGAGTACGAAAATTTCTGACTTTGTGCAGATAAAAGAGTCCCCCAACCACTAGACAGGGTTGGCAACGCCGGCAGAACCCGGACCCGGACCCGAAAAAATGTATGGGACTTGCATCGGACTGGACCGGACCTAAAAATAAAATATATTTATATTTATTAGTTAAATATTATAGTTGTATTTATTAAAATATTATGTAAATATTTATAAAAGGGTTCGGTTTGTATAGAGCTGAGGCTCTAAACAATCAAAGTAAAGCACCTTCAAATATTGTCGAGAAATGTGGTTTCAATATTGGAAATCTTTGTGACAGCCTTGAAATATATTTTCATCTTTAATTATAAATTTTAAAGCTTTAAAAATCGATCAGATGAAAATCTTGAAAATTAACGGTCCAAAAATGTGTTACAAGATGCACTATTTCCAAAACTTGAAATCCATTTTTTTCTCATGTACATGCATCTTGATGTCGAGATGATGAATTTGAGGATATTTGTGCATCAAAACAACCTCTTCTAGTGTAATTTTTTAGGTGGACTCTAATTTGATTGTTTGGAGCCTCAGCTCTATATAAACTTTTTCCTTTATAAAATATAATTTAAATAATAACACTCTTCGGGTCGGGTCCACATGAATTAGACGCGGACCCGACCCACCGGATCCAATTTTTTGACCCATACCTAGACCTAGTCCGGACGTCTCGTCCGAGTCAATTGCCTCCTCTACCACTAGATTTTACATAAAACGACTAAAAATAATTGTGACTTTTTTGTACTTAAGGTAAAGGATCTTATACTATGTAATCCTGATATAATACACTGCAAAAAATTTGATTTATAAATAAAAATTTGTGTGCTTCTAGGCTAGAATTTACTAATATTAGGGGTAAATTCTATACTATACACTACCTTACCACAAAATAGTTCATACCACTACCCCTTTTTTTCCAAGGAAAAAGTTTATATAGTGCCGAGGCTCTAAACAATCAAATTTAAGCCTACCTCGAAAATTTCACTAGAAGAGGTTGTTTTGAAGCTCAAATGTCTTCAAATTGATCATCTTGACATCAAGATGCACAGGCATGAGAAAAATAAATAAATTGCAAGTTTTGGAAATAGTGTATTTTGTTACGCATTTTTTGACTGTAAATTTTCAAGTTTTTCAAGTTTTCATAGATATCTCGATCTACACTATTTTTTAAACTTTAAATTTTATAAATAAATATAAAAATATATTTTAAAGCTATCATAAAGATTTTCAACATTAAAATCATGATACTATTTGAAAATGAGCTCTAATTTGATTGTTTAGAGCTTAGGCTCTATACAAACCGCACCTTTTTTCCAAAATTTGCTTCTTGCCTAATAGAAGAGTGCAGTTTCCACAAGACTGCGGCATTACGATATTTGGTAAAACCACACCAAACCCCACTATAAAATGCAGTTCTAGTATCGAAAACGCCCCATAAATCTATTTCCGGCCCTGATTATGGATTTGATACTCCAAAAATGTGTGGATCTGGCAGATATATGAGCATTTGAAATAGAAGGTCCAAAAGACTTGGTACGAAAAATTCACTTTTAAGGGTTCAAATCCTTTTTCATTTTATTCTCGACATCTATAATTGTTGAAATCCAGATGATCGATTTGCTGGTTTTTCAATACCAAAATTGCGATTTTCAACGAAATTGGGTTTCAGTTTTATAAAAGAACAATTGTTTTTTGCGGGCTGGACCACATTTGTACAATATGCAGTCTAGAGGTATAAAGCATCCATCTTAAAGATGGATTTAAATAGGTGGTCCATCTACAAACAATTGTAACTAACTGTCCAAATGTTTTTTTAATGTACTTATTATTTTTAGTTTTTAAATTAATTTATTTTTTTATATTCATGATCTCCATATTAAAGATTATATATTCTCTAAAATTAAAATTAAATTATATTTAAAAATATATTTATTGCCAAGCCCGCATTTGTACATGCGCGGGCTTGGCCGCATGTTAACCATGTCCTTTACAAAAACCTTGCAGAATACTTTTCCTTGGATTGGGCTACACTTCCTTTGAGACATAGATTGACAAGATCTTGAACAGCTTTTAGTTCATAGGCTTCATTATAATTATCATTTTTTTAAAAAAATCATGATTCTCGTATCTTTAAATAAACTAAATCTTGTAATTTAGTAAGCCTTTTAAACTCGGAGACGATTTGGGATCCAAAGGGAGGATGTATTTTGCTTATTTCCACGACACATAGGGCAATAGGTAGGGGTCGCAATGGACCCGACCTAGGATCCAAAGGGTAGACCCGACCTTGGGTCCGGGTATGGGTTAAATTTTTGGACAAGACGGGTTGGCTTCGGTCCAAAACTTGGATCTGAATACTATTCGAGTCTGGGTCTGGGTCTAGCCAAACCCGACCCGTACCCATACCCGTAAACTATTAGAGATAAAATATTTTACTTTATGCCCAATTTGTTTGGATGTATTAAAGAACGTATATAATAAGAACTCGTAACCATCTTTAGCTATTTATTGAACCACAAATCAAAAGGCTTGAAATCTAATGGCGAGTGCCAAGTGATTGTGACATTGTTACCAATAATATAAGTATATGATAGTAAAAAAAGAAAAAGCTCATAGTCATGTAGCAATGGACCCAACCTAATCCGGGACCCGACGGGTATGGGTACGGGTACAATTTTTGTACTCAACCGATCAGATCCATGTCCAAAACCTGAATGCGAATACTATCCGGGGCTAGGTCCAGGTCCAACCGGACCCGACCCATTGCCACCCCCAGTGATAGGGCAAATTTCTTAGTCTCAATTTTTGGTAGAGGTGGCAACGGATTAAGTCGGGTCCGGCAAGACTTGGACCCAGACCCGACCCAAAAATAAATAAAATATATATACTTAAATATTATGTTAAAAAATACATAGTATTAAAATTATCTATATATATATATTATTTAAATACTAACATCATTTGGGTCGAGGCCAGGACAGGTCCATATGGACCCAGACTTGGACTCGACCTGCCGGATCAATTTTTGGACCTATACCAGGACCCGAGTCGGGTGGGGTCCAGACGTTGGATCCAGGTCCATTTGTGGCCTTTCCAAAAACCGGAATTTTAGAATATTGTTTCTATTCATTTCCACCCCTATTTTTTGGTAACTCCGAAAAAAAGAGGTTTTTTGATGAGTTTTATGTGAGTCCGCGGACCTTGCGTTCATCCTAATTTTGAAAGGTGTCAGGACCCGAAAGCCATCCCAAACTACTGTAAATTCATTTTTTTTCTTAGATCTACGAATTTGGACCTCTAAAAGTACTCTAGATCTAGTGATTTTTCTAGAACTGAATCAAATGCCCAAAGCAGACACATGATGAACCATTTTTAAGCCTATATTTTTCTTAGAGAATTTTTTGCTAATATCCCTTATAATTAGTAGAATTAAAAAGTATTTTGGATATTTTATATTAAATTCATATCACCATTTTTGTCTTTTTCCAAAATGCCCCTGATCTGAACTATAAACTAGCAGTTGTGAACCAATAAACCGCTAACTCCCAATTGATGTTTTCATGTACAAAATACATGTTCGAGGCTAACCATTCCGATTTGGTAGGGAATAGGGTTGAGGTTGTAGTGGTAGCACCACCTGAGCATCAACTGCCCGATCAAAATTTCCATTCCCACTAATGCATTTGAAAACCACGAACCAATTTATGGAAATGGTTAGAAGCTTATATTCCCCATTGGTCTACCCAAAAAAAAAAAATTTCAATCTGGTTGGTCAAATATTTGTTCATGTTTTATACACAAAAACATTGGTACAAAACTACTAATTCTGAATCGAGCCATTATGGAAAAATAGAGGAAAAGGGACATGAATGTAAAATATAAATATTAACAAAATATTTAATTTCACTCATTCCAGGTGGAACATAAGTCATTTTTTATTTTATTCACGATCATCGGTGGTCTAAGATAATGGATTTCCAAAGATTTGCCCAAAACGATTGTGTCCATAATAAATTTTGGAAGGTCGGCACACTAAAATAAATGTGCCTGCGGACACACCAAAACCCTACTTTTTCTGCACTTTAGGGTGCAATTAAGCTTGCCATTAGGCCATGATTAAGGTTAACCCATGATTATTTTTCTTCATTTTCCCCACTGTCTTTCAGCTTTCTCTGGCCTAATTTTCTTTTTAAATTATTTTCTTTGCAGCTAAGCTGAGCTGGCTTGAATCCCTTTGACTTTGACTATGGCAGAAAAGTAACGTGAGGTCTCAGACTACTACTGCTGCTTAGGGGACCATTCTCTGACATTTTCAACACAATGGCTTGGCTTTGCTCAGCTTGGCTAACTTAACAATGAGAGATGCTGTTTTTTCACTATTTATTTTGGTTCTTCTTTGAGTGAAATCATAAAAATTTGGTAAATCTCTCTCTCTCTCTAAATTACTTGAGGATTGGGTTTGATTCCCTCTCTCCTGATGTTTGAAAAATCCAACCGGCTTGGAAAATCGGCCCGGTCCGAGTAATCAGTAAACCGGCCTAATTGAGCAAGTCCCGACGAGTCCAAAAAGTGTTGAGAAAATACACAATTTTTTTTAAAAAAATATAAAAAGTATATTTAAAGTATGATTAAATAAAGTACACCCAAATAAAGTTGAAAATTAGTGAAAAATAGATTAAATAAAGCATATCAAAATAAAATTCAAAATTAGTGAAAAAATAGATTTAAAATTATGCTCAGGAGTATTTTTGAAAATTTTAAAAAATATAGGAAAATATAAAAATAAATGTTCATGGCCACAATACTTTTCAATCTTTGCCAAAATTATAAAAAAAATTAAAAAACACATTACAAACAAATCCTTTCAATTTATTGAACTTGGGCCGTTAGACATTTATTTATAGGGTCTGATTTGTATACAGCTGAGGCCTTAAACAATCAAGGTAAGGTGCACCTTCAAATAATATTGCTTCAGTACTAAAAATTTTACGATGGCATGAAAAAAAAATTTTATCTCTAATTAAAAACTTTAAAGCTTCAAAAATAGGCTAGATCAAGCGTATTTATGAACACTTAAAAATTGATGGTACAAAAAAAACATTACAAGATGCACTATTTCGAAGATTTAAAATTTATTGTTTTGAAATAATTTTTTTTCAAAACGACCATTTCTAGTGAATTTTTGAAGTGCGCTTTAATTTGATTGTTTAAGACCTTACTCGAATAGGTTAGACGGTTATAAAAAGTAGTACGACCATTCAATTCGAGTAATAAATTTTATGCGGCTACTTTCTCTCCATCGCCATTCAATTGGATTCAACTTTGAGATTGTATATAATGAGACCATTATGATCATGCCATAAGTAAATTTATAATAAGCTTTCCCCTTCTATTTTTCATTTATATTTGCAAGACATGAGTATTGGCATCCTAGGAAACTATTGAATGATGTTGGGCAGCGTTTTAAAAAACGCCGAGTCGAACCGGACTCGCCCGGTTCGACTCGAAAATAGTGAAAAAGGAACCGGATCGCCCAAAAATCGGAAATCGTCCGGTTCTAGAGAGAACCGGACGATTCTGTACAGTGAATCGCCGATTCACTGTACGGAATCGGCAAGTCCGAACAGTGAATCGGCGATTCTGTACTAAATTTTTTTTTTTTTTTTTTTTTGGTAATCCATGATAGATTTTTTTGTAATACTT
>NW_006497421.1:1531891-1547301 GCF_000471905.2 Amborella trichopoda
ACTCTCTCTCTCTCTCTCTCTCTCTCTCTCTCTCACTAGGAACGAATAAGAAGAAAGAAACGTTTAGGTACGTTACGGTAACGACGTTAGTCTAACAATAGAGAGCTGTGTGAAGTACAGAGAGTGGCGTCTCTCTCTCTCTCTCTCTCTCTCTCTCTCTCTCTCCATTAGGAACAATAGAGAAAGGGACTCTCGCTTTCAAGTTTGAACAATGCAGAGACTTTCATCTGAGCTAGATATCACGTTGACACAGATTTTTTTACTTCAAAAAAAAAAAGAAAAAAAAGAAAGAAAAGATAAAGACTCTCTCTCTCTCTCCAATATGAACAATAGAGAAACAGACACTAGGAGCAAATTATCTCTAACATTACAGAGAAAGAGAAGACAATTCTCTCTCTCTCTCTTTCTTATACACATTAAAATTTCTCTCTTGCTCTCCCTCTCATAAGCAAGTCTTCTCTCTGAAAAAGTGTTTTGGGATAAAATGCATGGTCTCTCTCATGCACATTGATGGAAAAACAATGACCACTGATAATAAAATACCATCAGAAAACTGTTAATTAAAACAATAAGAAAACGTGGAAAAGAATGAAATAAGACTGTTAACTTTTGACAACGGTTATGATAAAAAACAATAGGCCCGTGTCAGTACAAAATAGATAGGGAAAAGTTTATATAAGGCGTTAACTTTATAATGTTGATTGTAACACATGAAAAATCTTCACAAAGAGCGAGCTCCAACATTGAAGAACCCTCCAATCGATCATCTCAATTTTGAGATTGAGATGTATAGTTATGAAAAAAAAAAAGAATTTTAAGTCTTAAAAAATGATGCACTTTGTAATTAGTTATCTAGACCATCTATTTTCTTGAGTTTTTAAATGTTTATAGGCCCGTGTTTTTTTTGGAACTTTAAATTTTATAACTAGGGATGAAAATAGATTTTTAAGCCATCACAACGCAACAAAAGTAATATGAGTGTTAAGCGTGGCAATGGATCCAGACCTGATCAAGGTCTAGATCCAAATATTGGATCCCCATAATTTTTTTTTTTTTCCAACCCGATCACAACCCACTCCATTCTCCGCAAGGAGTGACAGATACGGACGAGTGAATCTCCACCATACGTCATTGAGATCAAACATTGGGTATCTAGGATATAATAAGAGGTGTTGTGTTTCATACAAGTTAACTCTTTTTGTGGTCCCGTCTCGGAAAAAACCAATGATCCAACCACTAGGGATTATTTTTCTTTTTATTGAAAAAAATCCACTAGGTTTTTTAAGGTTGCAACTTGATAAGGCAAGCTCTTTTGAATATACTCGTTTCCTTAAAGGTACAAAATTGTTTCATGCGGGCTGGATGCATTTTTACAATTTGCACTGCAGAGGTAGAAAGCATCTACTTTAAAAGTGATGCAAATAGGTGGTCCATCTAAAAATAGTTGTAACTATCAGCTTCAAATGTATTTCTAGTTTTTAAATTTTTTTTTTTTCATATTCAAGATCTCTAAAATAATATATTCTTTAAAAAATAAAATAAAATTATATTTTAAAATATATTTATTGCCAAGCCTCTATTTCTACAATATACAGGCTGGCCACATGCTAACCTCGTCCTCGATTTAAATATGGAAATGGTTTGATAGGGCCACAGACCTATCAAAACAAATAAAGCCACACCTCATAACTCATTAAAAATTGTAATTCATCTAGACCGTCCATTTCATCCTAAAAATAAGTGTTCACACATCCACAAGATCTGTACCATCTTTTTAGTTTCAAATTTTATTGTCGATGTTAGAAATTTATTTTAGAGTGCCATGGAGATTTTGGATGTAGAAAGTACTTCCCACTGAGGACTTGAGGTGAGACTTTATTTTGTTTTTATAAACTCATTAATTCTGTTGCAAATCACCCACTATAGCCGAATTTGAAATTAGGCGGCTAGGATTAAGTTACAAAGTCAAATATATTTGGGTGCGGTTTGTAGAAGGCTGACACCTTAAACAATCAAAGTAAGGCCTACCTCCAAATGAGGCCAAAAGAAGTGGTTTCAATGCCATCAATCCCTATTATGATTTGAAAATATATTTTCACCTCTAATTATGAAATTTAAAGCTTCAAAAATAATGTAGATCCAACATTCTACAAACACTTAGAAAAACTTGAAATGGACAAGTTTAAAATACATTACAAGATTCACTATTTTTAAGACTTAAAACTCTCTTTTTTTTCTCACACATATCTCAAGGTCAAGATGATCAACTGGAAGTTTTTCTACATCGAAACGACCATTTCCAGTGAGTTTTTTACGCTTTCCTTATTTCTATAGTGTAAGGTTGACACGTTATATAAACTTTTTCCAATATATTTTGAGTTTTGAGCATGGTCGACACACCCTTGACTGCCCTAATTCAGCTAAGAGCAGTGTTTTAAAACATTGAGTAAGCAAGGTAGATAGTCCACCTTATCTCAATCTGGATCAGCCGGATTAGCCAAATTGCCTATCTGATAGGAAAAAAAGAGAAAGAATGAGTGGAAGTCTTCATTTTGGTTCTTGGGATTGAAAAAATATTAAAAAATGTTAAAAAATAAAAATAAATTAAAATATATTAAAATTAAAAGAAATGTAAATAGCGTATTTTGTAATGCATTTTTGAACCGCCAATTTTCAAGATTTTCAAGTTTTTATAGATCTATTGATCTATACTGTTTTTGAAGCTTTAAACTTTATAAATAAAGATGAAAATAAATTTTAAGGCTATTACAAATATTTTCAGTATTGAAACCACATTTCTCGATACTATTTAAAGGTAGGCTCTAATTTGATTATTTAGAGGCTAGGCTCTATGAGCACAGCACAGCACCGCACTCTTTTAGAGAATCAAATATACTAGCAATATGTTTATTTCGCAAGAGAGAGAGAGAGAGGTTAAGTAGAAGGGTCTCATCCTTTTCTAAAGAGAAAATAAGAGGAGATGGTTACAGTAACCGGCAGGGATCTCAAAAGTTTAGGGGCACGTTGGATATTTCAGCAAACTTTATGGTCCTTTTGCTTTTGTCTTACGAAGCAGGCAGGTGGACCAGCAGGTGCTCCCTTGAGAATCAGTTTGAGAGGCAAAAAGTGTGATAAAAACATAAAAAGGTCGAGAGCAGCCTCCAGCTGTAAAGTCAAGGGAAACCCCTCAACCACCCTTTTTCTCCATGAGACTTGCCCATGAGTGGACCCAGGGGCAAATTTGTCATTTTAAGATGCCAAAGGGGTAAAATGGGTACTTCATTGAGTGAGAGGCCAACATTGAATGCTAATTCGATAGATGGATAATTTTGAGTTTTTTTTTTTGCAAAAAGTTCAAAAATTAATAATTATATTTCTAAGTGAAAAAATTAGGGCTTAGGCCACATAATGTGGTCCAAGTGTCGGGCCCAAGCTAAAACAAGTTTGGCACGGCCTATTTGGTATGGCGTAGCCCTTTTTTTTTTCTTTTCTTTTAATTGTGTTTGCCAAATCTAGGCCAAGGCCTCTTTGGCCTGGGCCGGCCCCATGGGGACAAGGGCTGAGTCGAGACCAGTGCAAGGGCCCCCCCTCTTGCCAGCTTTAGTCCCAGTAAGGATGTGGTTTTACGATATTTGTTAAAGCTATGGCACTGATGCTTGTCTAAAAAATTTTAAGCTCCAAATATCGTAAGGTCACAATAATATATCCACAAACCAAAACAATGGTAATAAATCGATTTTTTTTCAAAAAGTTGAGAGAAAAAATTGGGTAAAAATATGGATGGCCAAATAAATAAGGACGTAAATATTTTTGATCTCGCTAAAAAAACAAAGTGAAAAAATTGGATACGTAAAGATGACATAATATAGAGTTATAAGATGCACACATTGTATAGATATATTAAAGTCCTTGAACAATAATGTTGGGGCCCACCTAGTGTCATTAAAGTAATACTTGACAATTTATTGTCTAAACTTTCAATAAATCCAATTACAATGCTTACTCTATTATCATAATACAAAACATCATAGATTTATTGAGAGCATAAAATAAAACAACAAAAATAATACTGACTAGAAGAATTACATTAGTAAATAACAAGAAATGTATACTAAGGTTGAAAAAAAATTACCCACAATATAGGACAAAACACAAAGACCGCAATATGTAAAATAATGGTCCACCTAAAATACTATATTGTATACGCCAATAAAACAAAAAAAAAAAAAAAAATTAAATCAAACTTCGCTATTCATGAAGAAAGCAACATCAACAAAATGCTTAAACAAATCAAATCTGACACTAAATTCCTAGCTACCTACATCTTGAGCATTAGTAAATCTCTCTTTTGTTCTTTGCAAGGAGTTTAATGGAAAAAAAAAGGAAAAAAGATTAGATTTTTTATTAGGTTGCTCTCTTCTTCTCACTCTACTTATTATTTTGAGATATATGATTGTTTTGATATCTTTTTT
This sequence comes from Amborella trichopoda, assembly GCF_000471905.2. The sequence continues at coordinate 1,536,364 of NW_006497421.1, forward strand.
TGGTTTGCTCACCTTTTTTAAACCAACTTATTGGTTTTGATGGAATTTTTAGCTAAATTCAGATTCTCAATTTACTCCTATGTTAATGTGTCTTTAAACTAAAATTTAATAATATTAAGTTAATGAAGAAATAAAGTTATAGGAAAGAAGTTTCTTTGAAAAGTTTTTCTTAAGAAAGATAAAATACATATTTATATTGATTCCACTTAAAAAACTTGATTTTTTAAAGATCTTTTAAAAAAAACATGTTTTAAACGGAAACTCACTAACCATGTATGGTTCATATTTGATGATTTCCTTTCAAGATGCGGTTTTTATAAAGCCGAGGCTCTAAACAATCAAATTACAACCTACCTTCAAATAGTGTCGAGGAATAATGTTTCAATATTGAAAATCTTTGTGAGTCTTAAAAAATATTTTCATCTTTAATTATAACATTTAGGGAAATTATCGTTAATATACCTTAATTTTAAGAAAATCGTAAAATAAACCCCAAACATCCCAAAACCTCACCTACACCCTTTTTCCCAATTTTCAACATTTTCTGGACAAAAATACCCTTTACGATAGTCTTTCTACCGTAATGTATTGCAACCATTACGATAATTAAAATACTGTTGTAAATAGAGATAGAATTACAGTATAATAATATAAACATCCATTACTGCACTTTAATTACCGTAATATTGCCCAACTCAATAAGAAAGATTTTTCACCCTCTCGAGCCTACTATTTATTTACTCCCTCGACAAAAATCCACGCTAACTGTAATTTTTCAAATCTCAAATTTCTAAGATATAATCTCTACTTAATTTTTATATGGTTCTCAAAATTTTGGAACGAAATGCTTAAATAGGTGTTTTTGAGCGAAAGAGTAGATCCACATCATCCTCCCATGGGAACATAAATTTTTTGAAAATGATAGCGCTGATATTAGCTTTGGAAAAAAAGTGTGGACAAGGTTTTGAGAAATTGGGGGTTTTTTTGTGTCTTTCTTAAATTAAAATATATTAACGATAATTTTCCTAAACTTTAAAGCTTAAAAAATAATGTAAATCGAGTATATCTATGAAAACTTGAAAATTAACAATCCAAAAATGCATTATAAAATGCACTATTTCCAAAACTCAAACTCCATTTTTTTCTCATGCCCATACATCCTGATGTCAAGATGATCAATTTGAAAATACTTGAACATCCAAACAACCTCTTCTAGTGAAATGGTGAAGGTAAACTCTAATTTGATTGTTTAGAACCTCGGCTTTATATAAACTTCTTCCTTTCATAAAAGGATGAAACATTGATTCAAAAAATGTGTTAAAAAATAGACCAGTTTTAAGAATTAAAAAATTATTTTTAAATCTAATGATAGTCAACGTCAGAGTTGCTCAATTTGAAAGGTTTCTAACACCTGATCTACATTTTCTGGAAGATTTGAGGTGTGAGTTTGTAAAGTGGCAGCCCTTCAAAAATACTTTTCCATGTATTATGGGTTAATTTAGAATTAATTTGGTGTCTAGGGATCAGATAGGGTGGCCAAGTTGACAAAACTTTTTCTCATGAGACCACTTGTTTTTCTGTCCCTAGAATTCTCTATTCCCCACAACTCCTTATTACTATTTTGGCTAAAAAACCGTAGTGCGTCAATCACATCACACTCGATAGTGCAGGCCAAGTAGCACGAATTTTGGCATTAGGCCAAAAAATAAGCACAAAAGACAAAGCGGTTATACACCAGACCATTTACCAAGGTTACATAAAGGTCACAATCTTATTAAATGTCTAATTTGATGGCTTGGAATGTACCACACTAAAAAAAAAAAAAAATTCATTTGAACTTTTAACTCTAATCAATAACACACTGGTAACCGCTCAATTTATAATCCAATAAACAAAATTGATTATAACCTCCTTGTACTCAATATAAATAATCTATTTATATATTTTTCCAAAAGAAAAAGCAATTCAAGGAAAAACAAAATGTGTATCATAATCCACCATGGCATACATATTCCTTTGGGCAAAAGTGTAACCTTCAAAGTATAATCTTAATCTCTTGTTTTTAGAATCACGATACGAATATGGTAAAAGACTGTCATTGATTTTTAAGTTCCTAAGAACTTATGTGACTGTCCAAAAATTGGTCGATCTCTGTTCAGTCTTAGTCTTAAAATCATATAATTTTCAAGCACATATGGAGGTTCCTTTTTGAGGTTGGCTGCTAGGTTGTTGAGTTTATATCTGAAAACTTAGGGTCCTATAAAGACTCCTACACAGTTTTACCCGAGCAAGTGAGTAAATATACACCCCTAGGGTGCGTATAACCTTTTTGTAAAAGGAAAAAAATAAATATTTAAGCAGCATGATGTATGTCTAAAAATTTAAGATGGACAAAGATATTAGAAAGGGTCAAGTTTTCTTTGCTTCTCGTACAGCATAAAACTTATATATTTCCCCTTATCCAATCATCTATTCTGAATGGACGGTTAAAATTGCCCCAATCACAATGTCACATTTATACACTATTTTATTTGTAATTTTTTTCTATAAACTATTTTGATACCAAATTTTGGACGTCCATTCCTCTATTAAATTCGAACTAGAAAAAAATATAAAAAAAATATTTTCAATAAAGCAAAATAACCAAAATACCCCTGAATGTTTCAAGGGTATTTTGGTTATTATATTTTATCGAAAATTATTTTTAATAATTTTTATAGGTGCGTCCAAATGAGAAGATGACACGTACCAAATTTCATATTCATACAATTTATATAATAAAACTAAAAATAAAATACTTTTGAGACATCATATCTAAATCAAACGGTGACTGGCTCTCTTGATCAAAATCTCTCTTGATCAAAATTAGACGGCTGGATGGTAGGGGAAGCATAGAACTTCTATTATGTAGGAGAAGTACAGAAACCTTTCCCATTAGAAAGGCGCCAAAATAGTTAATAATTGAGTGAAAACCACTGCCCAGAAGAATATGATTTAGAACAAAATCACAGATGAACCTGAATGGTAACAGTTAACGAACCACACACAGTTAAGCGACTACAAAGTCCCTCCCTCCCTCTCTCTCTCTCTCTCTCTCTCTAGGTCAGACACAGTCCAAAACTTTCAACATAATCCAAGTCTCAAGAAGAGGGTCTATATATGATAAAAAATATACAAAACCAAAGGTTATAGGAAATTATCTTCGCAGATTATAGGTTCCATCAAGAAGGCAAAAACCTTGGGATAAAGAGGTAGTTTGCTATTTCTACAAAACCCAGTTAATGTCTTTGGCATCAGATGACAATTACATCTGATATGTCGCAAACAGTTGTATGAGAACAAATAAATTGAAAGGAACTAGAGGTTATAGAAACCTGTACCAATTCTTATCAAACTCACGCTGCCAAGAAATCCAATGAACAGCTTCATCAAAATTACACAAATGATTGAAACTCATAACAATCTATGCCTTTCAAATGCAAAAGCAAAGCAAAAACTTTCTTATATGAGGAAAGGATTGCCTTGCACTTTGGCTTGATTATAAATTACAAAAGAGGCAATTCAAAATGAGGAGGACGCAGCGTAGGAAAACAATGTTACAGTTCCACATACAAACACAAGTGAGGTTTACAATGATCGCACATGAAAGATGGCACGACCAAATATACATGGATTGATTAATTCACGAGTTACAAACATAAACAGGAGGATACCCTTACCCTATATGCTTGTATGAATGTCCAAAATTGAAAGCACTAGAGAGAAGTGTGCATACCTGAGTAAAGGCAATTGGGCTGCTTTTTCTTTCTTGTCTTAACCATTCAAAAAAGCAGGCAAAAAGTAACATGGTGTTCCATCCTAGACTGCATCTTCGTGATAAAGATGAAGCCCCAAGCCGAGCCGTGCACAAGCTCGACGAAATGCCATGGCTTCAGCCTTTTGCACAGGATCTCCATAACCAGTATCATCTAAGGGAGCAGTCCCAGTTGATTCCCGATAAATCTGCTCAAACAAATTACGTACTAACATGAACTTGCATATGAAATAGTTTGAATTAGTTGGAACATTATAAAGAATATAACATTGATAAGATTGGGACTAAAGACTGCAACTAATCGAATGTTCAAGACAGCAAAAGAAGAGTTCAAAGGCTATACTACAACTGACTTTCAAATAAATTGCGCTGCTATCTCAAGATCATGCCAGAGTCAAACGGGTAAATCTTTTCACTAGGACCCCCACCAGAATTGGACTATATCAAGTTGATTTTTCAACAGGTGCTCCAATGGAAATCCTGGTAAAGCAGGCATGGGGGTGGCAAGGGAGGCGGAGCACGGAAGTCTTTAGGACAAGGAGTGACTCTCTTGTCCTTCTCGGGACCAAAAGGAACAACTCAAAGTGTTCAATCATTGGCAGGGCACCAGACTAGTGGCAGTGGTCAAAAGAGACATATAACATAACAAATTGGGTAAATTATACCTTCATCTGCCCATGGAGTATTCATCTTTGTCCAATTTTTTCAACTTGTGGACCCATTGAAGTTTGCTTTTACCATATCTGGTGCAAAGCCAAACACATTGCGGACAATCTTGCCAAATAGGGGGCTTTCAACCCCTCTGAAGTTACCAACCACCCTTGGATGAGGGTAACTACATTTTTGTACGTGTCATGTCATCCTCATGCATGTGGGATTTTTCACCCAAATTTGTTCATACTCCACAATTTTTTACAAATCAGTGCACATTTCAGCTCCCGAGAGTTGAGAGCTCACATTTGTACGTTTCATACACACACTACATTTTCGAAAAAAAAAAAAGGAGGTTGGGATCAAATAGTTAAGAAACTTCCGAAAGTCTATAAGAAAGACATATTTGTAAAACTAGTTCAAATGTGCAGCCAAATAACAGGGGGAGCAATGAAATGGCTATGGTTCATCACTAATTTTTGGGATTTTCCATTGAATTGATTAACACCATGCAAACATCATACTCCTAGCCATAAAAATGAATGATGATTTTCAAAAAGAATTAGATTTATTTATTATTTGTCTGAAACAGTATCCTATTGCCATTAAGGCAATTTACATATTTACAAGAAATTTATCCAAGTACACCTAAAATTTAAACTATTTAACATTTTACCCTAGGTGTATTTTGATAAATTTCAAAACCCATTTTGATGGGCTGTTTGAACTTTGATCAAAAGAAAGATGCACTATATTAGATAAAAAAATATGGGTAAGATGTTCATTATCATCATAGTCTTTTACCAATTAATTGGGGTAGGCATATAGGTAAAATGTTAAATAGTTCAAAACTTAGGTGTAAGATGTTAATACTTCAGATCTTAGGTGTATGATGTTCAAACCCCAGATGTAGTTTGATCAATTTCCCGATTATTATACATGTAAGTCATTTCTGCATTCGTAGGGTCACTTTCATCAGTGCCAATTGGATGATGTTCATTCATGATCATACACCTGTATACAACCCAATGGAAAACACAGAAAATACAGTCTATTCTGCAAAATGCGGTATAACCTAATGCAAAATACAAGAGCCAATTCAAGAAGAAGAAAAAATGCAACGTACATTTCTTTAGAAGATTCCTCACACACTTTACTACTCACAACATACAACTGTAGCATGAATTGTGTTCAAGAAGAAGAAAAAATGCAACGTACATTTCTTTAGAAGATTCCTCACACCCTTTACTACTCACAACATACAACTGTAGCATGAATTGTGCCTGCTACTTCATCATCATCATCAGAGCTCCCAACTAATTGGGATCGGCACCTATTACTTGATAAAAATAAAACATAAAAACAAAGTTCTGAACTCCTTTTATACATGAATGGTGAGCTTATTCTCTTCATATCCCATCGACCAATACAAGCAAACACGATGTGTTTCAGTCTGATAGAGATATGTAAATAATAATCAACAGTCAACTCTCTTTTCCTTCAATACAATGTTGTCAGACCCAAAAAAAAATCAACAATCAAGGAAAATAATAATTCACGACATACAAATTTTTTAAATGTGAAACTCTTTCACAGAAAACCATTAGTTGTTTTACGATGTTTCTGCTTCTATTCATATAAAATCATTAATCATTATCCAGGGATTTTATCCCCTATGCAACCAATTTCCAACTTTTATTCCAAGTTCTTTGACAACTACAATTGCAGTGGTCACTATAACAAAAAGATAATAATAATAATCGAGTGCAAAGAACTAAATAGTACCTCTGCATCAGTTCCGTAAAGTGTTACACGATATATAACAGAGACAGACTTGCCATCAGCAGAATATGTGATGCCCCTAACCTCGCCAGACCATTCTATGAAACAGTAATTCAACGTAAGATGAAGGAATAATACTTTGCACAAAGATAAATATAAAAAATATATTTTAACTGTCAATGACAATGGGTCATCACAACTACAGCATAACATGGTTGACCTCTTTTTGTAAAATATTCATTTGGCAGTAATTAGAATACTTTAAAGATCTAGATCTTAATGACCCAAGGAAGTTCCAGGAGATAAATATTTTCCACTAGCAATGGTTGGTTAGAAGTTTTGGAAGAGAGATATTCTCTAAAAACAATAAATATTCACTCAAAAAAATATATTTTCTACTAGCCACATTCAATTATATATGGCAAAATGTCAAACTAAGAGAAGCAAGTATACACTGAACAACCAATCAGATAATAAAAGTTAAAGTTCTTTGTAATTTTGTAAAGACATTTTCCAAAAAAAAAAAAGAACATAAATTAGATTTAAACATACAAGATGTCGTAAGTAGTAAATCACAACAAGGTGGTCAGAATAGAAAACTATAGAAGTTCATATATAATATTGCAAGAAAAATGTGCTTAACCAAAAAACCTATTGGAAACCAAAAACAAAATAAGAAAGAAAATCTATGCACAAGAGATTTGAATAACTTGAGAAAGGGAAGACCTGGAGCATGTAGATTCATTATCCGATTAACAATATGCCTGCAAAAAGAAAAATCGTATTTCACAAACTACTGAGGCAGCAAATCTAGAAGAATCACATAGCTTCCCCAAATCTTAAAGGAAATTCTACGAAAAAATCAGATATCAAGATCAGACTAGCCTGCAAATAACTCGCAATTTACATAGTGACTGCAAGTATATGAATGCACACAATGGTCAAATCATCCATTCATCCTACAAGTTAAGGTCATGTAACAATTCATAATTTTCAGAAAACGTTTTATAACATGATAGACAGTTATTGTGATGATTTGTAGCCTACCATGCTTGAAAACAAAGAATAAAATCATTTAACTTTTATAGCCATGTCCTTTCCAATTGCAAGTGTATGACAGGCACACTCACACTCACAGCCGTGCAGGGGCACGAGTGTTCGCATACACACTTTCATACCTGCATACATGCATGATACACATATGCTTACACGTACAATTCCTTTTTTTTTTCTTTTTTCTTTGTGAAATTTGAATCGGTATTCAACGAGCAAACTTCTAAGGGTCAAACTCCAACAAATATAATATATGCCAAATGGGTCAGTAAATTTAAAGCCATAAAAAACTCCCAAGATTTGAAATGGCATAAAGATTTACTCCGAAAACACTGGAATTAACCAGAAGGTGTTTCTCGCTAATCCTTTATGTGGACACTTGCAACTTCTTTCCCAAAAAAATGGAGGTCACCTCACTAGAATTGACTCCACATGCAACTTCCCAAAAAGTACGCCAAGCTAAACCATTATCAACTAATGAAGATGCTTTCTAATCGAACTCCAAGCAAGTTCATCATATATCATAGATTCAACACATGATGAAGAGGCAGCTCGCAACTTGTCTGTTCTCGTGTGCTTATTCCCTAGTGCCCTTCCTTCACGCCACCCCTCCCCAGCAGGTTATAAGCTTTTGTATGTAAGCTGGTGGGGGCCAGCTCTCTCTGAGCTCTGAGTAAGGAGGGGGGAACCATAGCGTAGGCAATTGACATCATTCACTCACCGGGCCAAAATCGATTGGAGAAGGGACTCAGGAAGAAACTGTTATTCCTGTATATTAATAAATGGACTACCCCACTCCCTATTTCAAGCCACAAAAGCCATTTTTTAGTTTCAAGTGCTGCATACAATATATCAGGGTTCCAAAAATTGCCTGTCCGACTCAGGAATTACTGCATCGAGAGGCTGCCAGTTCAGGGCTGAAAAATCCTGGAATCATCCTTGTCCCTCAGTTTTGCAGTACTTTTAAAATCGTTTTTCTATTCATATAGCCTGGTCCGACTCCGACTTACCCAAGCATGAACAGGGGAGTAGGACTCAAACTCCTATCAAGTCGAAGCCCAATTCCATTTTTTGAAACACTGCAATATATAACATCCAAAATGCCGCATCACCTCTAAAACCTTCAAATTTGAAATGGCACCGCCTCAAATGGGAATAATTTCAATAACCATTCATCTTACACAATTAAACAGAGAGAGAGAGACGGGCTAAACTTAAAATAAGCTAAGGGATTTGGAATGCCTACTATGTGCAGCTAATAAGAGAATAATAAGTGAAACTAAAACATTGTATTTGCCTTTGTTTGCTGGAGGAGGGGAGATAGAGAGAGAGAGGGGGAGGGGGGAGAGATAGAGATTGAACCTAAGCCAAGTGCTGAACACAGAGAGCCCAGAGAGTGAAATGCTTGGTGCGAAATGCTAGCCTAGAGAGAGAGAGAGAGAGAGAGATTAAACTTAAGCCAAGTAATAAATTTAGAAAGCCTAGAAGTGACATGCTTGGCGCAAAAGTGCTAGCCTAAAGAGAGAAAGAGAGATTGAACGTAAGCTAAGTAATGAATGCAGAGAGCCTAGAAAGTGAAATGCTTGGCATGAAAGTGCTAGCCTAAGTTCCAGTAACTAATATGCCTACTCATTTCCTTTGTCAGTTAGATAACAATCATAACCTTCCAAACAAAATATATAGCAAATGTGATTTCAAATTTGCGTCTGTCTGACGAAGCCAAGCATCACATTTTAATCATCAATTGCCCAACTGGACCACAAATTCACACCTAAATCCCAGTGCCTAGTAAATCCAGAGCTCCATAGTTAGCTCTAAACCCCAAAACAAGGGCCCAATTAAACTATAACAATCAATAGTCACATTAGAAGATAGAAATAATTTTGATCAAGTGAAAGTCTAATCAACATTTTGATTAATGAGCAATTACACTGGATAATTAGAGAAACAAATGAAATAAAATACATTAATGGAAAATAATACAATGCAGAAACGGAGAGAAAATAGGGGAAACGATGCATTTTCTTACCATGGAACATATTTGATGGAGAACCCATCTTCCACTCTGACCTTTATGAATGAATCAGGAATTTTCCTGTTCAGTTCTCTGAGGATCTCAGATAATGGACGGCTGATCCCTTCTGATTGAACATCTTGTGCATCGTTCTCTGCAACCACCTCTTTCGAAAACTGAGACGATGATGAAGAAGCTGAAACCCTACCATAGAAGCGCAGATATTGAAGTGGCAGTGTAATTTTGCTCTGATTTCTCAAGCTTTGAGTCGAAGCCCTAGTTAGAGCCATTTTTTCACAAAGAATATGCGTTAGGCCGAGGTTTGAGAATGGCGACCTAGGGTTAATGTAATTAACTGGTTTTGGGTTTAATTTATGGGATGTTTTGCAGGGATTCCAGTGAATTAGGGTACATCAATGGAGTTTTTTGCATCTATGGAGACATTTTTTTGAATAAATTTAGGTGAAGATAGGGTTTCTAGATGCTTTAGGTTTCAGAGCAATGGATTTAATTTGTGAGATTTAGTAGGGGAAAGGTTTAAACCCTAAACCCAAAGTGAGATTTTTCAGGTTTTGGAGGGAAATGAAACAAAACGCAAAAGTGGAGGGAGAAAACGATCGCACACGTGTTGTTGAAGAGAACCAGTTCCATGATCTACCGTCCATTTAAATAAGGAAAATGGTTAAAAAAGGCCGAGGCCTTTTGGGAAAAAGTAAACCCTCACCGAAAATTGTAGTTCTGTGGAAAAATCTTTAAATCCGTTCTCAGACATTGACCATCGTGGTTGTGAATAAAATTAGGATTTGTAATTTAAAAATAGTGTATATTGTAACACATCATCTAAATTATACATTATCATGTGTTCAGATCCGTACCATTTATTGAGCTTCAAATTTCATAGGCATTATGGAAACTACATCTTTTGAATTAATAGATAGTATAGATGAGTTGATTTTCACTTTTTTATTTTGTCAAAACGCAGCAGCTCATCTCAGCCCTCCATTTATGGAGACCGCGGTCTTCGATTGGGCCATGTCATTAAAAATAATTACTTGCATATGGTTCCAAGATTAATGGAGTTTGTGGACTTTGGGAAATTGGGGTTAGAGAAAAGAGAGGGGAATTTATCAAGGACTCATGATAACAATTTAACATTTTACTCATATCTTTTTATTTAATTTTGAAATACCTAAAAAAATTATATGGTATTGTGTTAGAATAGCTATATTCGAATAAAATGTTAAGTACTTCATCTCTTACAAGCAGTGTTTAAAAAACGCAGAGTCGAACCGGACTCGCCCGGTTCGACTCGAGAATCGCCATGGAGGGATCGAATCGCTATAAAAAACGGGAATCGTCCGGTTCTAGAGAGAATCAGACGATTCTGCACAGTGACTCGCCGATTCATTGTACGGAATCGGCGAGTCCCGTGAAGAACACGGGTTGCACAGTGTTCTTCACGGGATTATTCGAAATTTGTCATTTTTTGATCATTTTTCTTGTTTTTTTTGGCATGTGATCTAATTTGCAGGCTATAAACAGCTTTATTCAGCTTTTACACGGATTAAATAGTTGAAAAAATTGGTGTTTTTTGATCACGAATCTTGCATTTTTAGGGTTTCCG
>NW_006497421.1:1552990-1605697 GCF_000471905.2 Amborella trichopoda
GAATTTTTTTTAAGCTTTATTCTGACCGATTCACCCGATTTCAAATCCGGATCGCCGATTCGCCAATCCGGATCAGTTTTTTGGGTGCCCGATCCGGGTCACCGATCCGTTTTTTAAAGCATTGCTTACAAGTATTATGACAAAAAATTAAATAATAAATTATATAATACAGGATTATTTACTTTTGACAAGAAGTTAAGAGTCACTCGTGTGAAATCAACGGGCTAAGAGCGTGTCATTTATGTGCACGAAGTTCGATAGAAGTTTTAAATTTTAAGTGTAACAATAAGTGATAAGCTTCCAATCATCTAATTTCACATATGAGAGATATTGCGATTTTCTTGTGCTAGCGACCAGTTAATAATACATTAGACCCATTTAGATGTACACATTTCTCTACATTCGTTGAAACCAGTTATTTAAACAAATTTCTCTACACATTTCTCTACGAACTTTGAAATAAAGGTAAGCTAATATTTAAACAAATTATCGCGGAGGTACCTAAATGAAAGGACACTTAAAAAGCAACAACTTTATTGGTAGAAATGTCTATTCAACCGTATTATTGATTTTTGGATGTGGCTGGGCATTTTAGTTATGATTAGCATCTTAATCATATTTATCGAGACTTGATTGGGCTAGCAATTACGATTCGTCATACTTTCGATCGATGTTTTAGTTGGTTTAGTTGAAAGCAAAAACCAAATTTAGTTAACAACATGTCAAATTAGCTTGATTTGACATATTAGATTGGCTAAACCAATATGGCAACTTTTTTCACAATACATTCATATTTTTAAATTGTCATTTCAGTTTTGTTTAGGGAGAGACATATACACCCATCCCTAAAAATTTAAATAGCAAACAGTCCCTCATGTCCATAAAAAGTATATATTCCCTCAAGTTAAAAAGAAAGTAACATTTAGCCCACTATGTACAAATTTTTACCCTGAAATTGGTATAAATTATTATTATTTTTAATGACCTTATCATTCAAACCTTAAAAAACTCCACCCCTTTCATCACTTGTAAACTGTTTCATCCCCGCCTCTTTTCTACCCCCCCTTGAACCCCCACACTTCTCTCTCTCACACACACCTCATAAGTAGGTTAAATGTAGCACCCCCAAATTTTATTTAGCTGATGGGGCCATTAATAAAGAAAAAAATAAACCTCTCATGGTGCAATGCGCATTCTAATTATAATTTTGACTTAACTAACTTCCTCACTAATTTAAGAGCTAATATGATTATAATAACAACGATTCATTAAAACAACAAAACACCCAAAGGCAATGGGATTTATTAATTATAGTAAAGTGTATTAGCATATGGATATCTATATTGATATATATCACTATGAATACATATCATATATGTATAGGTATATATTTCTTAATTAGGTGTCTCTTGACTATGATGAGATTAGTTAGTAATTATCCATAACCGTTGGTATTTACCTTTAATTGTTACTTACCGTATAATTATACGGGTATTGTATATTATGAATCAATCAATAAAGAGTGAGTTTTGTGCAGTATTCTGAAATAATATTCTATGGGGGGCCTAAGGCCCAAATATACAGAAATGCAGTTTATAACATAGTATCAAAGCAAGGTTACATGCGATATTTTTTGGGCCTTATGTGATCAGCGTTTGGGCCTTCTCTATGTGATATACGTATTCTTTGCGATATGTGAAAACTCTATTTCGCTTCTCGCTTCTCACTTCTTTTATCTCTATTTGATAATTTGCAATCTACTCGGTCTTCTCTGATCTTTGTTGGGTTATTGCGGTGAACCATTAAACTCTATTTCGCTTCTCACTTCTCTGATCTCTATTTTATCTTTTGCGATCTACCCGGACTTCTCTGATCTCTGTTGGGTTATTGTGGTAAACCATTGTTGTCATGCTCCCATATGATGCCAAACATTTGGGGAGCCAGATTGGAAACTGCCTCTAAATCCACCTTTAAAAATGGCTTGAAAATGGGCGATATGCACTATCCCTCGAGTCGTGCTTCGACTATCTCCCGAGTCGTGCTTCGACTATCTCCCGAGTTGTGCTTCGATTATCTCTCGAGTCGTACTTCGACTATCTCTCGAATCGTGCTTTGACTCTCTACAAAACAACCTTTATATTTTGTTCTGGCCTGTGTTATGGACTGTGAGTTGTGAATCTGTCTCGGATCCACACCAAGTTCTGTTGGCTCTTCCAAGTGCCATTATGTGCTTATTGTTTAAGCAAAAGACCACTAATTCTATTGGTCACGTTATGCATGTGAAAACTTAAATATCCAACTCGTTCGTTTATGCAACTTATTGTTCAAACTCCAGCTGCCTTGTGTAAAAGCATATTGAGTTTGAGGGGGAGTATTAGCGTATGGATATCTATATTGATATATCATTACGAATACATATCCTATATGTATGGGTATGTATCTCTTATTTAGGTGTCTCTTGATTATGATAAGATTAGTCAATAGTTATCCTCAACCATTGGTATTTATCATTAATTGTTACGCACCGTATATTTATACAGGTATTTTATATTATTAGTTACTTAATAAAGAGAGAGTTATGTGCAGTATTCTGAAATAATCTTCTATGAGGACCTAAAACCTAAATATACAGAAATACAATTTCTAGTGGGATAGTTACCATAAGGGAAGTGATATCCCTAGTGCCATGTTCAATATTTGCCAAAACTTAACCATCGCTCTTTTCATTCTACCAACAATATCTAGTGTATACTTTATTTTTAACCCCCCTGTAACCATCTAGCATAGAACATTACTCGTTTGGGGAAAGTATACACTACTTTAACCACCTAAAATTATACAAGGCATCTTGATAATTTAGACGCATATATAACATACTTGTGTCTCGTGTCAACTTCCTAAAACACTTCACATGTTCAAAAGTCCAAACATCAAAAACAAGCCTTTCGAAGATTTTAACTAAATAGCCCGACTTATCAATTTGTATGGTAAATTAATCGGGCATACATGGTCACAACGGATTAACCGTATTATGGGTGGGAGCATTGATTCTATTTGAAGTGGCTCATTTTATAATAAAATAAATTTATGATCTTATTAAAAAAAAGTTTTTTTTTTAAAAGGTAAAGTTTGTATAAAGCAGTACCTTTAAGCAATCGAAGCTGGGCGCACTTCAAAGTTACGTAGAAGGATGTAGTTTTTAGTGTTGGAAAGCCTCGTGATTATACGAAAATCTACCGTCGGCACTAGTTATGAAACTTAAAGCTCAAAAAATGGTCAAGATATTAAAACAATTAATTTTTTTAAAATGAATGGTATAGATAATACGTCACAAAATGCATTAGTTTCATGATTTGAAATCTATTTTTCTCTTTCTATCCATACATCTAAATGTCGAGATGATCATATTGAGAGTTTTCCAGCATCAAAACAATATTTTCCGATGGGTTTTTGAGGTGCACCTTATATCAACAGTATAAGGTTAACATCTTACATGGATATTTTATTTTTTATAAAATTTAGAAAACATATTATATAAGGTTGCAACCCTATACCATAGAAGTAAGTTGCACCTCAGAAATCCAGTGAAAAAAGTATTTCAAAGTTAAAAAATGTTGTAATTGATCATCTCGACCTCGGGGTACATAAAATTTTGAAGTCCTAAAACTAAAAGTGTATATAAATATGCTCGATCTGATCAAAACTTTAAATTTCATGATTAAACTAGAATATATATTTTCAAGAGTTTTGAACATCAAAACTCGACAAAATTTAGAGTTGTCTCGTACATGTACAATATACGGTATAAGGTCCGTACCTCATACACACCTCACCCAAAAATTTGTCACTTACTTGTCTACATTTAATGGAGTACTCGAGGGAAATACGTTTTCATTTTGTGGGTGGTTTTACTAAATTTATTGTCGTTATCTGAAATTTAAATGCAAAATAAGAATCACGAAAAAGGCCCAAATCCAAAATTCGAGAGTTCGGACCCTGTGAAGCGCGGCAAATGTATCTGTAGCAAGCTCTCTCTCTCTAGAAAGGTAGTAATATCTTTCTCTCTCTCTAGAAAGGTAGTAATATCTCTCTGTATATCGATTAATCCCTCTATCGGGGGACTATACGCACAATTTTTGCTCGCGCGAAGAGGAATACCTCCATTAATCAGCGGAGGTTTCTCTGCAATTCTATCTCTAAGAGGAGTGCAAGAAACCCCAATTCAAGATGATTCTGAGAACTCCACCAAAGAAGAGGAAATCGGAACCCCTTCCTGCCATAACAGCTGATAACCAGTTGGTGATATATGAAGACCCAAATCCCGAATCGCCCCATCAAGTATCCGAACCATTGATGTGTACCTACCAATGTCGTCAAATGGTGATTCTTCTTCTCGAATTCATATTTTTCAATCTGATTATTTGATTTTACTCCATGAAGAGTCAATGTTTGTGCGAATCTGGGAAAAAAAATAAACTAACGTGAAGAGCGTTAGAGGGCCATCTTGAATTTATGAATATTTCAAAATTTTCTACAGGTTAATCAATGCACTATCGAATAGGGTTTTCTCCAGGTTATAGATTATGCATGCATTATTTTTTATTTTTTTTAAATTATCCAGTATTTTTTTATTGTTCTCGTTGATTTTTGTTTTGATGAATTGGATTTTTCTCAAATTCATGGCATACTGTGTCCGGTTTGTGCACCTAAATTGTTTACTGCTTTGTGCTCTGCCCCATTTGGCAGCAACTGGTACTTGACGGAGGTGGGTTTCATTCATTCGATGAATTATATTTATCATGCACTTTTCCTTGTAGAAATTTCCCTGTTGAGCTGTTTTCTTCATGGTCATGGACGCCATCAGCATAGAAGATGTATATTCAAATAAGATGAATGTGAAGAGATGCCAAATCTGAGTGAAATTCGCCCTCTAAAATATAAAGTTGAAGATTCATAAATATTTTTGAGCATTATTTGAATATAACTGAACTGTCATCGACTGGAGTGGGTGATAAAGCTAGTTTCGGCAGCACTGGCTGGTTTACCTTGATGTGATTTCCAATCAATCATCCAAAATACTAAACAAGCTTCTTCTTTTAGGATTTGGTAGAACATCAATTTCAATTTTCAACAAACAATTGCAATAAAGTTTGCCCAGTTCTTTAACCCAGCATCATTAGAAATCACCATAAAAGCTTATTCATCCTACCTTTTATGCTTTGGGGCCCTTGAGGAAGTGCATAATGTCTTGTCAAGACAACCATAACGATATAAGTAAGACCGATCCCCAATTTTTTAAGGTAGAGAAAATTCTGATGAGAGAAAAAAATGAATTTGATGGGTTTTCATAGACAGCTTCTGACCGGACAAAATTTGAGTTTGACATGTTCTCATAAACTGCTTTTCAACTTCCATACTTATTGTTTTTCTATAAGCTCAAGTGCAATTTTTTCTAAAAGGCTCATCATATGACCAGAGATGAAAAAAGATTCTAATTGGTCATGTGTTCTGATTACACAGTTGGGACACGGACGATCTTTTATGTCAATAGGTTCCATCAGAGTTTAATTTTCTTGTTCTTTCCATGTATATCATCTATCCAATGGTTTTATTTAGATCTTATTTTTATTATTCTCTTGCCCCTGATTACAAGTTAATTGTTTAAACACATACGCCATGCATTATTTGCGTATACTGCAGCCTGACTTGATTACTTAGGATTCATTATTGTTATGGACTCATTATTGTTTTTTCCTTTAATAAGTTATGGACTCATTATTGTTTCTTGTAAGATATTCTACAAAATGTGGCGATCATAGCATCATAAATAAGCAGTCCTTTTAGAATGTGCTCAACGGTGAGTTTGAATTTGATGTTGGCTTGTAAATATGTAGTTTCAACGTTTAGCCTATAGATATTTTTTACATTCTGGCATGCTTCTTTTAGGTGAAAGCTGACTTTTTGGAAGCATTGAGCTCCAACGAGAAGGAAGTGGACTCTTTGCAATCCAAACTCGAGCAGGTGAATGAAGAGATGCAAAGAAAAGGTGGGTCGCACAAAAGTTATTGCCTGCAGTGCATACTGTCAATTAAAATAATTTCAGACCGTGTATGTGTGTGTGCACATGTTTGCATATATATGTGTAATTTACTGACACTTACATTGATAGAGTACACAGTAAGATATTTCATATATGTTTTTAATCAGGCTAAACATATTCATGTTGGTTGTATTACTATCTGGATGAATGCTCTATCTGTTGCTAATGTTCATAAGCTTAAAAGGTTTTGGCTATAAATTCAGTGCTCAAGGTGTTACTCAGTGAAAATAAGGGAAAGATACACAATGTGTGGTGCTTAATGCATGAAATTGGTTATGTGCTAGTACTGTATGTTTACATATGGACTTGGGTGGCCCATGTTCCATGGACCTTTATAATTTTGTTGTTATGTTATCTGCTGTACTGGTTTCTTTCATCATATACATGAGATAAAATTTTCATTCCTCATTTAAAAAAGGGCAGTTAATTGAGGGCAGGTCAGCCTTTTTTTTATGGGAGGGAGGGAGGGAGATCAGCTTCCATAGGGTTCCTTAGGGTTTGAACCCTTGACCTCCCTCACCCAAACTGGGATGTATGCCACTAATCTGAAGCCTAAGAGACACATTTCTGCATATTATGTTGGAAATATACTCATTTCCAAAAATATTATATGAAAAAGTATAACATAGTTCAATGGAGTATGTCATACAGTACTCCAAAGTGGCATCCAGGTGGGCTCTACTGAGTCTAATCGTCACTGCCTGAGAGTATGAATGGATGGTGGATGCTCTTTGGTACCACATTCCATTGGAATCATTGGATTATAGTACATCTTCCACAAATATATATGCTTTCTGCCTGTCTTCATATTGTCTTGAGTTCGTTTTCTTTCTCATTGCAGAGGTGGAAAGCAAGAAGTTTGAAAGTCGCCTACGTTTTGTGGAGCAAGAACTTGCTGCTGCCAAGGGGCGAGAACAGATGTTGCAGAAGCAGTACATGAAGGATGTGACTGATTTTCAGGAAAGACATCAAAAATTACTAAAGGATTATAGTGAACTTGAGGTATTACTATGTTCAAGTCCTCAAGAAACAAAATGTGGAGAGAGAGAGAGAGAGAAAGAGAGAGATTTCATCATGATGTTAATAATGAAATAATTATAAACAGAGATAATTATAAGGGTTATGTCAGGGTGCTCACATTATGGAGTAATTTATCATTGTACTCAACAAAATTTGGACACTTATATACCCTTGTTTTGTACATGGAGGATTTTTTTAGTAAGGTTATTTTTGATAATCAGGAGGAGTGTGACGTCATCTATATGGGGTGTGACATTATCCACATGGTACATTAAATGCCACTAGTGTGTTTAGGTGATGTCACACCCCATGTGGATGACATCACACCCTTCCTAATGATAAAAAAGACCCTATTAAAAAAATGCTCCATGTACAAAATAAGGATATAGAAGTGTCCAAAATTTGTTGTGTACAATAATAAATTACTCCATAGTGTGAGCACCCTAACATAACCCTAATTATAATGATATCAAGAGTAACAGTGATAAACGGGTAATAGGAGTGGAAATTTATCAGAGAGAACTATGGTTTGCTTCGTGTTATGAGAATTTACTGTTTCCATTCATCAAAACATTTTAGACTTCTCCTATTAGGATGTTACTTTTTGGATTCCTCCAATATTTGTAGTATTGTATTTCCTTGTTAATAATAATAAGTAATGATAATTATAATACTATTAGAAAGAATAATGATAATAGTAACGGAAATTTCCAAGGGAGAGTTATGGCTTGCTTCGTCTTATGAGGATTTATCTTTTCCATTCAATAAAACATTTTATGCTTCTCCTGTTTAGATGTTACTTGTTGGATTCCTCCACTATTTGCAGTATCTGCTTCTGGAAGTGGACATCTTTATTTCCCTATGAGTTTACCTTCACAAAGGGAGCATTTTCTGTCCTTGCACGAATTCACTTGGGAGTTTTGCATGGTTTTGCCTCATACGTGTATCTTATCTTAGTCTAGACCCTAACCCTTTATCTTAAGTGGGAACTATATCATAATTTGATTATGCGGTTCTATATGGAGTTTGATGATACCTAGTCTATTAAATATCATAGAAACTGTGGTCAATTATTGGTATGTGATCACCGCATACCTATGCCTATGAAACTGAATGGGAAGTTTTATGGGATGACTGTAAGACCTTGTATGCTTTATGGGATGGAATGTAGAGCGGTCAAGAAACAATATATCTATAAAATAAGTGTAGTTGAGATGATGATGTTGAGATGGATGAGTCTCAAGACAAGAACGGATAGAATTCAGAATGAATACATTAGAGGAACTTACGGGTAGTTCCAATAAGTGATAACTGATAAGATGCGGGAAAGTAGACTTAGGTGATCTGGACGTATGCAGCGACCCAGAACAACACAGGTTAGGAGGTATAATTTGGTTCAAGTGGAAGTCTCTAAAAGGGCAAGGGGAAGTTCCAAAAGGACATAGATGGAAGTAGTTAAAAGAGATATGGTGACTTATAGTTTGACTGAGGGTATGGCCTTTGTGGAGCAGAATGGTAGAATGTGTAGCAGACCTCAAATAGTTCGGATAAAGTTTGGATGATGATGATGGTGCTGGTGATTGTTCAACCATTTCCAGTACTAGTTGTCTTGTGATCTGCTTCTAACAATGCAATTCTTGCTGAGATTCTTTGTCATTTTATGGCCCTGTGGAATTGTTTAATCTGTGGCAATTTTTATTGTTTATGATTCAGAGAAAGCCATTTGCTAGCTCATGGTGTCAATTTTTTATTTTATTTTAAATATTGATAGTATGTTGTTTTTTCCAGGTAAAGCTTAAGAAAGAAGTTAACATTCGAAAAAATTTGGAGTCAACAGCAACTGCTGCTGAAGAAAAAGCCTTGATTTTAGAGGAGAAGCTTCAGAAGCTCACAGAAATAGCAGAAAGGGAGAAAAAGCATCTCCAAAACGAGCTCTCATATTTCCAGAATGATTCCAGGCTCTCTGTTTCTAAAATCAATGCAGAGGTAAGCTCATTACTTGGTTTATACACGTTTAATACACTGGTTTTAAATGAAATATCAAAAGAGCCTGAACCTGCACGAGTCATCAGATGCTCCGTAAACCTGGAATCACAAAATAGTGGTTGGGCAAACCATTGCGAAGTTTGGCTGGTTTGCCTTGGTTTGGAATATAAAAATACCTACAGGTTGCAGTATTTTAGTGAAACTTATTGATTGGACTGGTTAAAACAATTTATTTTGAAATAAATTAACTAATCTGTGCATTGTTTTGAATATCTCAGTTGTGGGAGTGCTCTGATGAATGATGTCGGTTTTTCAGCACTTTTTTCATAAATTCCCTTATTTTGACTGGTTACTGACTTCTTTTTGCCGATTTCAGCGTGAATTATTCGAATGCAGAGCAATCAATGCAGAGAAGGAAGCAGAGCTTTTCAAGAGGCAGCTATTTGAACTAAAAAATCAGCTAGAAGAGGTACTTAATGCTTTGTGAAAGATGATGTTATGAATAGAAAAGAAAGTTTTGAACAGAACAGATGTTAGAACACGAAGGCGGACAAATTCCCATGCCAATTTATTTCCGAGTTACTTGCATTACATTCGGTTAGATCTTAGATTGTTTAGAAAGGTCTTCAAGCTGATTGACCTTTCATATCAACAGTGCATCTAAAAAACAGGCCTACACCATATTTTCTTAATTAGAAGTTGAGAAAAATATCACAACAATAAGAATTGTTCTTCATTGCAGATGCAAATTTGGGTGGGGGGGGGGGGTTCGAGTGGTGGTGATTGAACCTGTTAAAATTTATGCATTAAGGTCCATTACTAGTGAGATGCTTTGCAGGTCTCATCGAAATGTTTTGTTACTAATGTGTTAATTGATACAAATATTATGAGATAATATATCAAATTAGAAACTATGACTATGCCTCTCTTTTTATATTATGCAATTGAATATTATATATAAGTTTTTGCAAATTGAGTAAATTATTTATGTGATATTTAAAATAGGGTGCGGTTTGTATAGAGCCGAGGCTCTAAACAATCAAAGTAAAGCATACCTTCAAATAGTGTCGAGAAATGTGGTTTCAACATTGGAAATCTTTGTGATAGCCTTAAAATATATTTTCATCTTTAATTATAAAATTTAAAGCTTCAAAAATAGTATAGATTGAGTAGACGTATGAAAACTCGAAAAACTCGAAAATTGACGGTCCAGAAATGCGTTACAAGATGCACTATTTTCAAAACTTGAAATCCACTTTTTTCTCATGTCCATGCATTGTAATGTCGAAATGATCAATTTGAGGATATTTGGCGATCAAACCAACCTCTTCTAGTGAAATTTTTGAGGTGGGATCTAATTTTATTGTTTAGAGCCTAGGCTCTATATAAACTTTTCCTTTTAAAATAACATAGGAAAATTAATGTACAAATTAAGTACCTTAGAGATGATATTATTATGATTATACTTCAATTACAGATATATTATTAATTATAAAATTTAATATAAATCGACAAATTCCATAAATAAAATTAGGATTTGTTTACTATTAATAAAAATTACATAATTATTCGGTAATCATAATATTTAATTAGAAGTTTAATTATTTTTGTAATTATTATAATATTTATTAAAATTTTATTATTAGTATAAGGGTGCGGTTTGTATAGTGCCTAGGCTCTAAACAATTAAATTAGGGCCTACCTTGAACTAGTGCCGAGAAATGTGGTTTCAACTATGGAAATCTTTTTGATAGCTTTAAAATATATTTTCATCTTTATTTATAAAATTTAAAGCTTAAAAAATAATGTAGATCGAGAGATTTATGAAAACTTGAAAATCTTTAAAATTGACGGTCCAAAAATGTGTTACAAAATACACTATTTCCAAAACTTGAAATCGATTTTTTTCTCATGTCCATGCATCTTGATGTTGAGATGACAATTTGAAGATACTTGGGCATCAAAACAACCTCTTCTAGTGAAATTTTCGAGGTAGGCTCGAATTTGATTGTTTAGAGCCTCATCTCTATATAAACTTTTCCCTTAGCATAATTAGTAGTATTTATATCTATCACGATTTTTTTTTTTTTTGGGTAAGTGTCTATCACGATGTTTAACATTATAACAATTACTATTTCCTAGTTATCATAAGAAACTAATTAACTCTAGGAATATGAGTGAATCCCCATCTTTAGGAGAGAGATGCAAAGAGAGAGACATGGATGTGAGAGAGGTGATTCACATTAATTGAGAGAGATTTATGAAGAGATTAAAGGATCAATATGGTATAAATTAAAATCAAGAGGGAAAATTTGGAATTTGAAAGGATACTTGTTAAATAATAAGGGGAGACCTCCTCTCACTTATGTCCGATAAATTTTGGTTAGAATAATTAAATGAAATGATGAAGTGATATAGATAGAAAGATAGTCAAACCATCAAGTAATACTTGCAGTATTTTAAAATGATTCTTTTATTTTACCTTTTGTCCTCCCTTGTGTGGACACCAGATTAGGGATTTGGTGTATAATAGCCTGCAAAAAAGTTGACAGTTAGAGATGCTGTCTTGGTAATTTAATAGTTCAGATTTTCGGCCCAATAGGGGACTGCTTGGTAAAAGATTTGTGGCTTTCGTGGACCTTTCTCATTATAGGTTAAGTAAAGAATTAGAAAAAAAATATTTAAAATACACTGGCACATATTGGACGTGAGTATATTACATGAACTGTTCAAATGAAATAAAAAATGATAGAAAATTCCCTACATTACATTGACCACTTAAACAGTCTAAAATATACAATGATGATTAAATTTTGCTGTTATATATATATATATATATATAGGAAAAAGATGAGATTAGCCAACTAGCTCATATGAACATATGAACCCAATGGCCCAGATTGAATCTAAACCGATCTGACGATCATAGATGTCTGGTAGTGCTTGAATTTTTTTTTTTTTCTACAAATCCAAACCACTTGAAATTTTAGGTGTGTGTTCTTCTCATCAAGACACACCTAATAAAAATATAAAAAAAATTATTCGAAGAAACAAAATGACCAAAATACCCCCCAAATCTTTTTAAGGGTATTTTGGTCAATTTATTTATGTAAAATATTTTTTTGATATTTTTCAAAGATTCACTTATGTTTATGAACACCTGCCTAAAGTTTAAAGTGATTTGGATTTGTAGAAAAAGAACTAAAATTCAAACACTATCGGACATCTGTGATCGTCAGATCGGCCCATATTCAATCTAGGCCGTTGGGCTCATATGTTCATATGTGCTAGTGGGCTAATCCCATCTTTTCCCATATATATATATATATATATAACACTTCCACAATTATGAAATTCCATGACTGTCCACAGGTCGCTAGCTTAAATCAAGACGAAGTAATGCGTGTAATACATAAATTCATCTAGAATACTCAAGCAAGAGAAGAGAACACAGTTGGATCAATTAAATATGCCGGTAAACCCTCTCACAGCAACCTTTGAGAGCCAAGTTCTCGTATATGTAAAAAGAAAGAATGTTTTAGGTTGATTCACATGTAAATATCGAGGGGAAAAAAAAGTTCTCACAGCAACCTTTGAGAGCCAAGTTCTCATATATGTAAAAAGAAAGAATGTTTCAGGTTGATTCACATGTAAATATTGAGGGGAAAAAAAAGGCTTGGAATCTCATGCAAATATCAAGTAAACAAGGTGGAAGTTTGTATCGTGATGCTCATGGGCTGGGAAATTGTGATGACATTTATATGTACACAAATTAAATGACTAAATTACTATTGAGAGTAAAATGATAAGGATGATCTCCGTAGGTACATACGAAGATGCACAGCAGTATGTAAATACAACTGACTCTAAGATCTTAAAAAAAAAAAGAAATAATATGTTTCTGGCACTTATCTTTTATCAGGGTTTGTTATTTGTCAAGATTATTTGTCGCATTAAAGAAATTGTGTCTGTGTGTGTGCTTGTGCATAAGAAAGGTTTATACTTTATTCTATGGAGCTGAAATGTGGATATCTATTATTTTTATCTTTCATTTCAGTGTATACAGAAGAAAAATGAAGCAGAGAACAAGCTTCTAAGCTTAAATGTGCCAACACAAGAACCTAATTCTGAGGGAACACGCATTCGAATAAAGAATCTGCAAGATGAGCTTCGCAACTATGTAAGTTATTAATCGGCTCCATCAAATTTCTTTTTCTATTACATGCAGTAATTTTTATCTTTTCTTTCCTTGTTCTAGCATGAAACTGTTTCCAACGCTACATTTTCTTTTGTGGTTTCTTGGTGTTTTAGTTATATATTTGCTACATTATCTTTTGTGGTTTCTTGGTGTTTTAGTTATATATTTGAAGTTTGGATCTGCTGGACTTTTTTATTCTATGATGTCATTGGGTGTTCTAAGGTTATGAACTTCATAAACATTAGAGTTTAATATGCAGTGATACTTCAACTAAATTAACTGTTGCTCTCTTTAATCGAGGTTTACAAGAACCGCCATTTTAGGTGGCTTGATTCATTTCTATTGAGGTCATAAATGAAGAAGATTTGATTGTCCTATGCATGGTTATTGGATAATTACCTGTTTGGTTCTTATTGTTGGGGCATTTTGTGTGGATACGAGGATATCATCCAATTTCTTAATTACAAACATCAGCAACACTATGCTATGGGGGCTAGTTTGAATAGAAGTATGGTCCCTCTTGGAGGGATTGATATTTGCGTTGTTGGATTAGGCATGGGAGAAAACCTATATGCAATTATTGAATAAATTTATCAAAATTTCAGGAGCTGCCAATTCGAAGGACATGCTCATGCAGAGAAATCAGTCTAAAACATGCTTCAAACATGAAAATCTATGAGATGCAAACATAAAACTAATGTAGCAGATAATATTCTGGAGATGATTTCATTCTTTTGCAGGAGCTCTCCTTGACAAGTGGCCTTCAATCAGGGAAATAGATTTCAGTTGACGTTGGAATTTATAGGGTATGGGAAGGAGTTAAGTTGAAATTTGGAGGGAAAGATGGACCTACTATTTTCTTATTGTGTTTTGAAGGCTGTACCTGCTTATCGAGTCTGCAATCTTTGTCACTAGGTGAAAATGATAAAATTGACTTTCTAGCATATCATTCTTTTTCTTGGGAATCAACAATCCCTGAGAAAATCCACCCCCATGTCAATCATAGACTTGATAGAACCTTTAAATATGGAGTTTGGTAATTCTATTCTTGATTTGATTTTGTTTCAATGTATTAGATCTCTGGTGTATATTTGTATATTATGTTACTTCATTATCTTTTATCTTTGATTGATTTTTTCTTGTTGAATCCTAGGAATCTGAGGTGCAAGAGGCTAGGAAGTTGAAATCCTTCCATGCAAATGCTGAATTGCTAAAGGAGAAGATCTCAGAAGAAAGGTTTCGCAGGGAACAGGCAGAAGCCGAATTAATTAAAGTTCAAGAGTCGCAAACTAAAGTGGACAAGTTGCAGGATGAATTGATGCCTTGGAAATCAATGATTAAAGAAATACCGGGTGCAGAATGTTGTGAAGACATCCCCAAAAAGTTTGCCGTTATGCAAAAGTATTCCGTCTATTCTCATTGCATTATCTAATGTTATTGTTTGATCCTGTTTTGTTATTGCAACATTTGGGTGCAGAAGTATTTACAGAAAAGAGTGGTATAATCTAATAGACCATTGAGAACCCATAATCCAATCGAGTCATCACCATGATGGATGTTCTTGGTGGTAGAGTGTGAACCACCATTGCGTATTGTCCTGTTTTATTGGATCTTGTTCTCTTGATTGTCATCCATATTTCAATGGACAATTATGAACTTATGACCCAATGGCCTCCCATAGTCCACAAAACCATAGTCTACTTGATTTTACTATATTGTTTCGATTTATATGTACAGCCCAATTTTTAAGCCTGCAATTTCTCGTTGTTGGGTTACCTTTCTCAGACTCTTTGGACATTAGTTCTGATTGTTTTCTTCGAACGTTCGCAGTCATTTGGTCCTCGATGTCCATTTGTCACGCATCGTGGAACTCCATTTGATTTCCCACCTGGCTAGGCTGGCAACCACTAAGGTCTAAACTGTTCCTTTTGTATTGTCATGACCTCTTCTGCATATTTAGTCTCCTTTCTGTTGTTGTCAGTTTGTGAAATAATCACATAGCCATCATGGCATTGACATAGCTCTATGGTACAACAATGGTAAACCTTTGATTACTCGAGAAGCCATGATGTTTTCCATAACCTAGTCTGTAGATATCATGTAGAAAAGGAGAACCAATGTGCAAATTATGTATTCATTTTCTACAAAATGAGGAGAGAGGATCCCCTATATACAGTGGCATGGGATACATATGGCCAAATTACTCTTCTGGTTACAGATAACTGTAGCATGTAGAGTATCCTTTAAAAGACTTGTTGGTTGGAGGCTGCAGAAATTTCTCATCATCTGTTGTTATATTTTCTATTATATTTATAGGATAATATTTCCTAATAATTTTTGGATCTCCTTTCTTTTGCCTCTTTGATTTGAGATATTCGTAGCTGTGGAAGGAAAATATAGCCCTTTGAGTATAAAGTCATAGGAAATTCTTTTTGTGTTTTATGGTGGTCTGGTGTTCATGCTAGTAAGTCCCACTTTTTACTTATACTGCCAATACCATTTAAGTGATGGTATCAGTTTCACTGTTATGGTTCAGTTGGTACTTGCTCAGCAGTTTAAGTGATGCAGAGAGTTAGTAGAAAGCATGCTTAAAGTGGGAGAGGTCAATGGGCGCTTGAAAGAACTGGAGATAACTTTGGAAAAAGCTCTCTTAGATAAACAGGATGCTGAAACACAATTGGGTCTGGCGAAAAAGAAAGAGGAGGAGATGTTCTTGGAGCTTAAGAGGCTTGAATTGACTGTAAGTAGAAGTTTATGGATATTTCACTTTTCCCAATGTACAATTAAACTAAAGTTTTGTCTTTTCCTTTTTTTTAACTGATTCACATATTTTTCTATTACGACAGTGTTGTATCTTCTTAATTCGTAAACTATCTATTATGGCCTAATAAGTCATTATTTTTCACAAATAATTTTGAACACTTTTACTTTGGAAAATTTCTTATATGTTGTTTGTATGAGGCATCATTATCACAGTAACCCCAAGAAGATACTCATAACTAAGAGCTCGTGTACTAAAATTCACATGAAAGCTGACAGGGTTCTTGCTAGGCTATGATCTGGATCTTGATGAAGTAAATTTTCTGAGATTGTCAGTTTAATTTAGGACTCACTCGTTTCTGATAACATTTTGTTCTCTTTTTCTTTTAATCCATAACCTTGCTTCCGAATAATTTTTTATCACACCCCCATTTAAATTATGTTGTGCTCCCAGAATGCCCCCTTTTTTCACTTCCTAATATGTGATTATAGGCCAACAGCTTAATGTCCGGTGGGATTCCCTGGTTTATTTTTTAGGTATAACTCCATATGAGTGTTTTTTACCCTTGTTGTTCTATATCTAATGATGGGTTGTATGCCTTAAATACAATCAATTGGCCATACATGCAGATTCATTGATTGAAAAGGAAAATACGTTGATTGAAATGGTTATTTGAAATGGATTTTTTCGGGACTGGTTGCCCAACATTTACCTACATTCTGGTTTTTTAAGCTTCAATTTGTTAGAAATATTAGGTCACTAAAATTTGCAGTGGCAATCTTGTTAGCTGTTTCTAACTTGCCTCTTGTAGCATGTCTCCTACCATGCAATAAGGACGTATGGTTCACCTTTTCCATTTTTAGTGGGGAAAGTGACTGCATCATGCAAATGGTCCAGAGTCTCGAAATACCAGGGAGCATTTGGTCTAATTTATTCTTTTGCCACAGTTGTTTTCTCTCTTTAGGAGTCTCAATTCTGTTTTCTGAAACCCTGGACCAGGGTAAAATAGTGATTTTCCGAAAAAGCATCAAGTGCAGGAACTGTCTTCAAGTTTTGAGTTTGTGGACCGCGATCTATGCAGGTGTTCTAGGGACTGTTCTGATTTTTTTCTGTAATTATTGTTGATTACCAACTTCACTTGCTTCTGCCCCACTTTTTGTGATTTTAATATGAATAATGCAGGTCACTTCAATTACTGGAGAGAGAGATCGGCTATGGGCTTTGATTGCGACATATGAGAAAGAGGCAGCCATTGCTGGAAAGATGGATGGGACTAGTGGAACTGGTGGGGCAGATGAAAACCGTGTCAAGGTTCATAAATCTCATTCCTCCAAGTTTTTTTCTCATTTTGAGTGGGAGGGAGGGAGGGAGGGAGGGAGAGTTTGGTTCACTGTGTAGGTTATCTTGAGAGAGTTTAGTTCATTATATGAGTCATCTCAAGTCACTGACTTCTTTACTGTGCTGTTTTGAATTGACATTGCAGGAGCTTGAATTATCCCTTGCAGAAAAGGAACACATGGTTAGTGAACTCGAACATAGTTTTTGTGAGCAGAAGGAAGTAATTGGTAACCAGCATCGTGAAATAGAGTTGCTTAGTGAACGGCTGAACAATGAGGCAAGGAGGATAAAGTCATTGGAGCGTGAAGGTTATCGGCTTCGTTCTGAGATATCATTGCTAGAGTCCAAGGTGGGTTTCAATAAACTCTCTCTCTCTTCTCTCCCCCCCCCGCTCCACCACATCGCTTCCCCTCCCCCCTCTCCCACAGAAAAGAAAAGGACCACACCCAAGAGTTGAACTATTTAATATCTCATCCATATTTTTTTATCTGATTTTAAATAGTCTTTTCAAATACCCCATTAAATGACACATCAATATGGGGTTTGAAATTTATCCAATCACACCTATGGTGATATGTTAAACAGTCAACTTTTCACTGTTATTTGATATATTCCAAACAAAAAGAAAACCTTGGGGTGGATTCCAAAACTTCCCCTTCTCTACTTTCTCTTACTCTTGTGCTTTTGATTCTTAACTTGACCATTGGTCTTGTAGACATTCAGTAGTACTCAATAAAACACTTAATCTTTCTCACAGTTGGGTCATGGAGATTATTCGGCTGCAAACACAAAGGTACTGAGGATGGCAAATACGCTTGGTGTTGACAATGAAGCAAAGCAAACCATAGAAGCATTACGTGATGAGCTGCAAAAGACTCAAGCAAGGCTAAAAGCTGTAGAGGAATTCAAAGGACAGACAGGTTAATAGCTATTAAATACTTCATGTTTCCAAGGCTTCCTTTGCCAAGAGTATGTTAGCAGTCTGCACATATGCACTTTTTTAAAATACAAAAGGGAACGTATAACCCAATGGGTACTATCCATTAATATGATGGACGGTCCATGATAGAGTATGGGACCCAAAATTGGGGTTATGGCCTGTTCTATTGGTGGCCACCGTTTAAATGGATGGCAATGTGGGCTTTGGTTTTCCCATAGTCCTTGGATTGTAGTATATGCTCTTAAGAAAATAATGTCTGATCCATAGACCTGTTCAACCAGGTTCCAACAGGGTCAACCTTGCTCTTTTGTTTACTGTGTGGATCAACCAAATACATTTTTTTCTTTGAACTGTTTAGTTTACTTACTTCTCTGAATGTTCATCTTGAATGTTTAGCAGTATGCTTCGTTTTTGGAAAGTTGTTTTTGCATCTTATTTGAGTTCTTTGTGTGTAAAGTAAGTATAGATGCAAGTCATGCATATCTAATGGGGTCATAATGCGAATGGATTATCAGATGCTGGGCATCTTGTTGACTCTTCCATAACTGAGAAACTTGCAGAGCTTAAGAAACAGATTGCAACCCTAGAGAAGCGTGAAGAAAGGTGATTTTGTTCCTTTTCATTTAGAATAACTATTGGATATCGCTATTGGAAAATAATATATTGCCAGCATTTGGGTTCTAATAGTCTGGTAGCAAGTCCTCAATGATCCATTCTTGACTTTGGACGGTTGACGAGTTGCTAACATAGTGTTCGAAACCCAAATGCTAGCATAGTAAACAAACCATATTTATATATGTATTTGCTGGTGAAACAGATACAAGACAGTATTTGCTGAGAAGATCTCCATTTTCAGACGAGCATGCTGTGCACTTTTTGGTTATAAGGTAACCTCCTTAACTTAGGAAAAATGTACCATACACCACTTATGTTACATGGCCACTGTGGCCACTGTGGCGTGCAACATCTGTTCGCAATGAAGCTGGAGATAGATAGACCTTGCCCTGGTGATTTGGTCCTGGAGAACTGCAGTCAATCTCCACTTTTCTGATCATGATGAACTGCAGTAAATCTCCGCTGTCCATTATGGGGAGTAGAAGCTGGATTTCATTACAATACTGCACCAATGTTATAGGATAATTATATTTTTTTAGTGATAATGACTATATTGAAAAGGTAGACAGCACATAAGAGGAACTGACAAAGAAACAAAAGAATGGTCAAACTGGATAAGTTTTCTGATGGAACATCATGGTCTCCATGTTTGTAGAATGGGATTATACGACACTTGCCTGATGGCATATGTGAACCTATACTCCTGGGTTTGACGTGCATACGTACATGTCCATGCACTGATGCATACATGCATAAACATGTTATCCTACAATATGTTTAGCTAGTATCTACCATTTTGGATGCATGAGAACGTAAAATGCAGTGTCACATAGGTGCATGCAACCATAAGCCATAGATGATCACACAAACTAAAGTGAGCCAACATATACACATACTTACAAGGTGAACTATAGTATCCATAGCCCGCTGGATTCATCACATACCCAATAATATGATGGATGGTGTCCGAGATAGAGAGTGACCACCCATTAGCACAATGCCCAGTTCTGCTTAGTCCATAGTCTGGTGGATTATGATATACTTTCAGCTGCATAAACATGTGCATGCATGCTGATTGCTGACATACATGTGTGTGTGTGGGTGTGTATGTGTATGATCAGGGGATGTTTACTTTCTTGAAAAGTATCGTATTGCTATGGATGATCAACAATGGCATTGTGTGCGTATGCTTGTGTGTGTGATCAAGGGATGTTTACTTTCTTAAAATGTTTCAGATTGTAATGGATGATCAACAACGGCCGAATGGAATCCCTGTGACATTCTTTACCCTGCATTCTATATATGCTCAAAGTGACGATGAGAAACTCGAGTTTGAATATGAATCTGGCAACACTAATATAGTGGTAATTTGTCTTTTTCAATTATTTTCCTTAAAAGAATGTCTTGTAGTTCTACGTTCAAATTGTTTTTGACTTTCTTTTATTTTCGTTGCTTTGCAGATGAACACTTACACCTCTCAGCCTGACATAGCCCAGCAGGTAACCAAAGCTACCTTTTCTCTATGGATTCTTTTTCGAGGTGAATTTTTTCCCTAAGGATACTATTATAAGGAGAAAGATCATATGAGCCCGAGGGCCTAAGGAGCACTGTAGGCCTGATGGCCCAGATTTAAGCTCTCAGATTTGGATGTGCAGCATTGCATGCTAGATTTCTTTTTTTTTCTTTTGTTTGGAAAAAAAGCGAGTTCTGTGGACATGAAACTTTGTGCACATTCACCTCGTATAGGTGCTCTAAAATAATTTACATGCACAAAAAGTTTGGGCCAAAATGTATACCATTTCCGGCAAACTCAGGCTGTCCAGATCACCTCCTGTCTTTCAATCTGGGTCATCCAGCCTATACTGTTCTGTTGGCTGGTTGGTTCACGGAATCTCTATCCTAATGGAAAATGTAATACTGTATCAGTATTTATTTATTTATTTCTTTATTTTGCAGATGGAGATATATGTACGGAAATGGAATGCTATTCCTGCATTTACCGCCAATTTGACAGTGGAGTCGTTCAGCAGGACGACCATCAGTTAGCCCTGTCGATGGCCTGTGTGTATCTGTAAACCATGGTGCTAAGTACAGAAATTAGAATTGTTCCCAATTTTGTCTCGTGTGTGTGTGAGAGAGAGAGAGAGAGAAGAGAGAGAGAGAGAGAGTTCATTTCTGTAGTACCTTAATAATGTGTTGTTGAATGTTTGCAATAACATTTTAGCATTTCGCTTGGCAAAGACTTGTGATATTCTAGAGAGAGAGAGAGGGAGGGAGGCATTGCATGAAAGATCCTACCCATCGCAAGATAATCATCCTAATATAAGGTGGAAAACAGAGTTCTGTCCAGTGCACAGCTCTCTTTGGAATTATTCACACTTTATAAACATACATATTTAGTTGAAAGCCTCTCTTTCTCTCCAACATTTAGATTCTCTCTACATCGAACATTGACACCAACATTTTAGAGTCTCTCTCTCTCTTCAACATTTAGATTTTCTCTCTCTAGGTGGCCTTTCAAGTTGATCATCTCATAGCCAGTTCCTGAACATTGATGGGATAGCAAACCGAAGGGGGCCCTGTGAAGGCCCTGTGTGCCAATATGTTGTTCACTGCCTCAGTTGGGTGGAAGGCGTCCCAAAACACATATTCATTCCTGTTGGGGCATGGCGTTGCCAGTGGAAGGCATGTTATTTGCCCTTCATTCCTCCCAAGCCCACAACAACCCCTGTTTGCAACCTTAAAACCTGCAATTCAAGCCACCCACATCCATCAGATTGTCACTTGTTTTGCATGTTGTTCTCTCTCTCTCCCTCGACTTTCTCTCACATGCACACGTGTGACGCATGGTTTTTCTATTGCTGCAAACTGGTCGGGTATGGATCAAGTCGAGTTTAATCCGGACCTGACCAGGCAGGGTCTGGGTCAGATGCATACTTGACTGGGTCAGGTCTATCGGACCCATGCCCAACCCTATAAGCATGATTGGGGGGATTTTTTTTATTTAAAATTTTGGAATCCACTTGTATTTTGTTTTTGAAAAATAAAAATGGATTTTGAGTCTTTAAACACTTGAATTTAACTGCCTAAAACTTGGACTATCCCCATTGAAACACTATTTTTTTAGCCATTCCTAGAGTCCCAATGTTTTTTTTATTATTAAATTTTTTATATGCGGATCTTCGCTGTGTCCACAAGTTTGCAAAGAATTTGGAGTCATAGGAACACTACTTGAGGGAGCAAAAAATAATATGCTTTCAAGGGAGCATAAGATATTTTATAGTCTGTTGGACCTTGGCTGCCTCCATACCTAGACCAGGTCGGGTCGACCTTGTTAGTTGCTTGGTCGACCCGATCCGATTTGCACCACTACACTTGCTACGTCGGCGCGACCCGATTTACCCTGCTATTAGAAATATACAAAGACAACTTTTCCAAGCGAATCCTTTTTGTAGTTCAACGATAGGAATCGAACTTGAAATGTAGCATTGCAAAAGTAAACTGCTAAGCACTTGAGCTCAAGCTCGACTCCTCTCTCTCTCTCCATCTAAGGAAGAAGGCATGTAAAGCAAGGTACCATAGGTGCTAGGGTTGTGGAGAATGTCGCCAAGCGCCCCATAGACATTGCCATAAATGAAGGTGGCATTGGGGTGGTTGGCATTGAGTTGGGTGACTAAGTCCCTAAGCCCAATGTTGAAGCTCCCCACTATCTCATTAACATAGGTAACGCAAGAGCCAATGGGGGCCAAGCCAGTGGCCAGCTGATTAGGGATGCAGCCCAAGGGTCCCACCCCTGCCAACACAAACTTCCTCAGCCCCAAACTGTGCAGTGCCTGCAATAACACCATTCATCAAACATTTGGCCACTTCTAGAGAGAAAGAGAGAGAGAGAGAGCTTGGTTTTTGTTACAAGTTGAGGAGAGAGAATATCCTTATTTAGATAAGTAGAGAGAAAGGAATCACTTTTTTTCCTTAGAGTGGTTCAAGTAGGGTTGAGAATGGGTCAGATCTATCAAGATCTGGATTCGGATCCAAAAAGTATATATGGGATCTTGATTCGAATCAGATCCAAAATATTTAGATTCGGATTTGGATCTAAATTATATACATGAGAGCTACATCTAATCGGATTCAAACAAAATATTATATCTATAAAATATTATATAAATAATATTATATAACATATATGCATATATAAAATAATATATAATATATTAATAACTAGGTCGAATCCGTATCGGATATACTTGTCTTCGAATCCAATCCAAAATGCTATTTGGATCTAGATCCGACCCATTGGATCCAAATCTTGGATCTATACACGGTCTGAAATTCGAGTTTCGGAATTTCGTATCCAAACGGGGTAAATATTCTCAAGCCATGAGTCTTCGATGAATAACGCGAAAGAGAATTTCTTTTTTAGATGAGAGAGAGAGAGAGAGAGAGAGAGAGAGATGCTGACCAAGATTTGCCTGGTGTAGTGGGTGAGGAGGAGGTTGCTGTAGGCCTCGGGACTGTAGTTGTAGCTGGTGGTGTATAGAGAGGGGAGCAGATAATTGTTAATGTAATCGTTGCTCCCAAACACAACGAAAGCAATGCTCTTGGACAAGAACTCCATCAAACGAGGGTTGACCCCACCAAGCACCCCTCGTAGCTCATTCAATGTGCTCTCAAAGTTGAGCACTTGTTGGCTTAAGCTTATGCGATCACCCTGCTCACTTCATCTAACCACACTTAACTTCCAACAACCCTACTCATTTTTAGGTATTAACTTACAAATCTCTCCTCTCTCTCTTACAACTCTCATTTCATCCAGTTAAAACCTATGTCCAAAGCTAGCCATTAATTATTAACTTACTATTCTCTCTCAACTCATTAATTATTAACTTACTTCTCTCACTCTTGCCTTGTCATTAATTATTAACTCTCTCTCTCTTCCCCTCAAATTTCATAAATTATATTGAAGTTTTTGTTTTTGTTTTTTTGGTGAATAGTTTCTTTTTCTTTTTAAATGTACATTGAAGTTTCAAACATAATTGAGTGATTTACATACGGATTCTAAATTTTTTTTTAAATATGAAATGTTTCATTTATAAGTGGAAATTATAATAAGGTCGGTCAATTTATTTATTTATTTATTTTTCAAATTTGCCCCTCGATACGAGGATATCCTCGAACTGAGTTTTAAATTATTTTTAGTTTTTTCATTAATAGGGCTTTGCCCTAAAGCTTGGGGCACTGCTCTACTAATGAAAAAACTAAAAAAATAAAATAAAATTCGGACGGAGGATTTTATCTTTAGACCGAGAGGTAATTTTGAAAAAAATAAAAAAAAATGGGTTGACCAACCTTATTTGTAATTTCTGCCAATAAATAAAACATTTTGTATTTTAGAAAAAATTTGAAGGTCAACATAATTACTATTATTTCCTCTCTCTCCCCGCTCTTAAGTTTCATAAATTACATTTAAATTTCAAACATAACTATTATTCTCTCTCCTCTCTCTTGCATCTCTCTGTCCTCAAATTTCATAAATTACATTAAAGTTCCATACGAAATTATTACTGTCCTAAAATTTCATAAATTACGTATAAGTTTCAGACTATATCCCCAAATTTCGAAGTTGCATTTAAGTTCCAAACATAACTATTACTCTCTCTCCTCTCCCTCTCTCTCTCTCTCTAGGATCACTTTCTTCCCCTTAAATTTCATAAATTACATTTAAGTTCCAAACATAGTTATTACTTTCTCTCCACCACCCCCTCTGAGCTTGTATTCACTGCACCTGCTTGAAGCCTAAGTAGATCCAGTTTGCATTATTCTTGCAGTTGAATTTGGTTTAAGTCTTCCTAACACCCTCACTCTCTCTCTCTCTCTCTCTCTTACATGCACAAACACAAACATTAATGAGGACTTGGTAGAACTCTCTCTCTCTCATACATGCATAAAAACACAAACTGATGTGGAGCAAGGAGTACTCACAAGTTGGTAGCCCGTTTCATCAAGAATGCCTGCGGCTGCGGATGCATAGTTTACTCCACTCAGTAGATTTCTGTCTTTTGTGTTTGGGTCCTCAAATGGGGGGATATAAGGAAGACCCAAGAGTTCACCTGCATTTCAAAAATTATGTAACACCAAAATTCATCAACCTCCATTTCAAAATACAAACCTAAGCATTTATTAAGAGATTTTTTGTTTGTAATTGTATATTTTAAAGCAAGAGAATAATGAGAGCAAAATATATACAAACAACACTATGAAGCAAAGAAATTGAAACCAAAAAGTTTTAAAAGGGATAAAAAACATCAAACTCTGTTGAAAGGGAGAAAAAGAAATCAGACTTCATTGAAAGAGAGATTAAACCAATGTTCAAAAAATTGAACCGGCCTTGGATACCGGTAATGAGTAACCGGTAAACCTGCCTAACCAGGCAAGTCCCTACCAGTAAAAAAAGTGTTAAAAAATAAAAAAATACAAAAAATTATGAAAAGTATATTTAAAACATGATTAAACAAAATACATCCAAATGAAGTTTGAAATTAGTGAAAAATTGGATTTTAGAATATTGATTTGTGTCTAGGGGTATTTTTTAATTTTTTTTTAAAAAATGAGAAAAATATAAAACAATAAATATTCATGAGCAAAACACTTTTCAATCTTTGCGACATGATTAAAAAAAAAAAGAAAAAAAGAAAACACGCATTACAAACAAATCCCTTATTTTGTAAGTTTTTATATAATTTGTTTTCAAATCACCAAAACCGGCAAAAACCAAAACCGGTCATTGCCCGGTTCCGATCTAACCGGTCGGTTTCGAGTTGAACCAGCCGATATTGCGAACATTTGATTAAACATAGTGGAGCAAGAATCTTTTCCTTTCTTTTCAAAAAAAAAAAAAAAAAAAAACAATAGTGGAGCAAGAGAGAAGTAGAAATTAGACTTGAGAGAGAGAGAGAGAGGCACCCAGGAAATCCGCTATTGTCCTTCCATTGCAAAACCTCCCAGTAGGCCCCATGAAGAAATCAATCCCATATGGCACATAGTTAGATTTAGCCAAAGAAGCCAAGTTATTGTTATTCCCACAATCAGTTAATGAATCCCCAAAATTGAACATTGCAGTAGCCAACTTT
Source organism: Amborella trichopoda (assembly GCF_000471905.2). Next base: position 1,579,079 of record NW_006497421.1, read on the forward strand.
GCACCATTCACTTCATAATTGCCCCCAAAGATCATCAAGAAAAACCCTAATAAAAACCACCCCACCAATCCTTTTCCTGAATTTCCCATTTCAAGAACTCAAAAAATAAAAATAATTATGAATAGTACTATCACTAGTAGTTGAAATAATAAAAGGGCTACGATTTCATAATAACAATAAATATAAGACTTTATGGAACTGATAATAGTAATAACTAATAGAAATAGGTGAAAAAGCATTGTGTTTTGTGTCTAGATTTAAAGGAGTGAGAGGGGGAAAGAGCCAACAAAAGTGAAACGGCTTGTTGACTTATTTTATGTAAAGACGCATTGCTTTACCCATGAAAAGCTCCCTTTATTTACTTTCAGTTTTTAGGGATAATTTGTTACAACTGTCTGCTTTTTTCATCAAAAGGTAGCAGGGGTGGGTGCAATGGTTACATTTGGAGAAACAACCAAAATGTCATCACCTAAGAATAGGAATAGTTCGAAAGATTTCATGTTACCGCAGGTGCAAAGTGTACATTTGCTTCTCTGATGCCTCTCTCGCCTGGTATATTTTTCGAAGGGATTGTCTGCAAAGAGACCATTTATCTTTTGTTTATGAAGGTCACAATCAGTCCTACTCATTAGATGTCAACTTGGATAGCTTGGGTTGAGTCACAAACTGAGATTTTTTTTTTTTTTTTGAGAAACATTGTGTCTATTCAATGATACTTTTACAACAACCCATTTTGAAATTATAAGGGAAAATAACGGTTTTGACCTACATGTACAAAAAATAAACTGTCTTTTTATAGGCAATCCCTTCTTTGAACTCCAAAAGTATCTTGGGGAAGTAGCTTGCTCAACCTAGAAGCCAATTTAAAAAATAAGATAAGTTCAATAAAGACAATATGATTATTTGATAATAAGTCAGATCTAGATGTTTAAGAATCTCATTTTATTTACTTATTTTAGAGATCCAATTCTAAACTGGAACTTCAGATCAAGAAAATAGCCCCCAATCAGGTCTTTTACTTGGTCGACCAACTGTACATTATGCTCCGTCGAGAGCATATAATGTTTCCTATATTACCAATATTAGGGAATGTCCGGGATGATAGATGAGGATGAGAATCATTAATCTGTTCCTCATCACAAAGGACAAAGGGTGGTTTTGGAATAAAGATACTAAATTGGCCTCATGAGAAAACACAATGCATGCTCTTGGACAAAGATGATGCCTTTAATTTGGGGGACACCGAGGGGTTCTTTTGGAGAATGACTAAATTGCCCCTCATTAAAAAAGGGCACATACATGACTAAAATGCCCCTCTATAGTACTAACATGGTGACACAGATGCTCCTCTATTAGGTGCAATACTTTTGGCTATTTGGTCCCACACAAGCTAGACCTTGCCACCCTTGTTAAGGGCACCTGCCTTCACTTACAATAGGATCTCACTTCTCAAAGGGAAAAAGAGAGTTCGTTTTGGGTATCACATGGAGTAGTCCTCGAGTGATTGTACTGTGCTCTTGCTCACTCAAGCAAAAGACAGTCGTTCTGGCTTGAAAATCTATGTTCAATCCAAATTATGAAGTTTAGAATTCCAAAAAAATGTGTAGATTGAGCAGATATATAAACATTTGAAACTAGAGAATCGAATAACTTGTTATAAGTCTACTATTTTTAAAACTTGAAATTGTTTTTAACTTTAGATAACTCTTTTCTAGTGTATCTTTGAGGTGGGTTACAACCTTGTATAAACGTTTTTTTCTATGATTTAGATTTTGAGTACCTAAACACTTACATTTGCTGAATGGTAGGGTGCTATTTTCTCTGGGCACGTATAGAGTGCGTGGGGTTCTTTTTCTTTAGATTAGATCACTAGGTTGAGGAAATTAAATCTTCAAAATTCTGATATGCTTCTATCTAGGGTTTTACCAAAGGGTACGAATTGGACAAGTATTCTCATAACAGAGCACATGAATTGGTTGTATTGGCTTTACATGGAAAAATGTTGGGAAATTGCTTCACTACCCACAATTGGAGGTGTGGTGTCAATGGACATCATCCGACCGACACCCAAACCTGACACGGGTCCGGATATAGGTCCAAGAATTGGACGTGGCCGGTTAGGTCTGGGTCCGGGTCCATGTGGACCCAACTTGAGTAATGTTATTATATAAATAATATTTAAATTAATATAACTATATGTTTTTGTTATATATATATATTATTTTTAGGTCGAGTCCAATCCGGTATGGGTCCATTCGGGTTTGGATCCGACCTGACCCAACCCGTACCCGACCTCTTGCTACCCCTAATTGGAGGTGGCGGAGCGGATGCAGTGGTCGTGGGCGAGGAGAAAGAGAAAGAGAGAGAGAGAGAGAGAGAGAGAGAGAGAGAGAGTACAGCATGGATGAAAAATCACCCCAAGTAGTTTTGTCATATATTGCAAGGGGTGTCCCAAATTGCAATTAATTTCCATTCATAAATTATAATCTGCAAATCTAACACACTTATAAGGCTAATATGTAATCGGCAAAAAATTCTTGATTGACCCAATCTAGTTTTTTAAACGAGGATGAAGTTTCTATAAGGGCTCGGCTCTATGAAAAGCAGATTAAGCCTCACCTTAAATTTTTGTTTAGAAAGCACTTTCGGCCACGGAAATCTCCATGGTGGCTCTAAAATCAATTTCCAATACCGACAATAAAAGTTGAAATTAAAAAAAGTATACAGATCTTGTGGATCTTTGAACATTTATTTTTAGGGCAAAATGGACAATTAGATATTTGTTAAGATATACACTATATTTTAGAGTTTTAAATCCTAATTTTTTCACAACTATAATGTTCAAGTCGAGATGAACAATGTAAAGATTTTCCAATGCACGAATTACAATTTTCGATGAGTTATTATCAGAGGCTTTACTTATTTTGATAGGGCTGCAGCCATGCGAAACCATTTTCCTTTAAACAATGCTTATTACTTTTGTTTTAAAAAGCTTTTTAACTTCCAAAAAAAAAAAAACCTTTATGGCAATAGGGAGGAGAAGAGCCCTCTATTGCTTCACCATGCCTCTAGGAAGTCTGCCTTTTCAATAAGCCAGGCATAATGTAAGAATGAATAGAAATAAAAGTGTTTTATGTAAGGTTCTATATATAGAAATAAAGGTGTTTTGTATAAGGCCCTTTATATACCATGCCAACATTTGGCACTCAAACAATGTCTCAAATATTCTATTCCTAAGAAGTATACATCACAATACAAGACATTAGATTCATTTGCAAGGCACTATAGTTATTTGAATGGAAACCATGGTACTCTGTCTAGCCATTTGCCTCATTAATTATGACTTAGGACTTTGGCCTTTGGTTTCTAAGATTCAACTTTCCCACTGGCAAAAGAAAGTAAAACTAAGAAAATTAAAAATGTAAGGAAAGTTAATGTTATAATTGAGGCTATGAAAATATTATGAGAAAGAGAATAAATGAAAAGAAAATGAACTAATGTCAAGGTCGGGCAGAGGTGAAAGACACATTGGTTGACTTAAACAAACAAGAGTCAGGACTTTGCCTATGCTCCATGACAGGACATGGCCTTTGGTCTTTGGTTTCTAAGACCCAATTTTTCCACTAGCAAAAGAAAATTTGCACTAAAATTAAAACTAAGAAAACCGAAAATTCAAGGAAAGACAGTGTTATATTTGAGGCTATGAAAATATTATGAGTAAGATAATAAATGAAAAGAAAATGAATTAATGTCAAAGGGAAGGCAGAAGTGAAAGACACATTGGTTGACTGAAACAAACAAGAGAGTGAGGATCTTTGCCTATGCTCCATGACAAGACTTTGGCCTTTGGTTTCTAAGACCCAACTTTCCCACTAGCAAAAGAAAAATTTGCATTAAAAGACTTTGGCTATGCTCCACGACAAGACTTTGGCCTTTAGTTTCTAAGATTCAACTTTCCCACTAGCAGAAGAAAATTTGCATTAAAAGTAAAACTAAGAAAATTAAAAAATGCAAGGAGGGACAATGTCATGTTTAGGCTTGGCACCCAGACCTGGATCTGAATTCACGGGACCCGGACCCAAATAGCATGGGACCTGGTCCCAATCGGACCCGACCCAAAAATTAAAATGTGTATGTATTTAACTACATTAAATATATATCACATATATTGAGACCCGAAAAATATTATCGGACCTGAACCCGACCTGGCGTGTTCAATTTTTGGACCCATACCCCAACCTAGATCGGGTCTGCCCCTCGGGTCTCGCGTTCATTGCCACCCGTTGTTATGTTTGAGGCCATGAAAATATTATGAGAAAGAGAATAAATGAAAAGAAAATGAACTAATCTCAAGGGTAGGCAGGCAGAAGTGAAAGACACATTGGTTGACTTAAACAAACAAGAGTGAGGATCTTTGCCCTTGCTCCATGACAAGACCTAAATGGGTTGTAAACTTGAAATCAGAAGCAACAGAGAAAACAAATCCCTTGGTTCATGAGTTTCTATCTCCCACCTTTCCTTAAAACAAAAGAAACAAAAGAAGGGAAGAACAGTTTCTAGATTGAGGAATGATGTCTCATTTTCCAGTAAGTGAGTGGCATTGTACAACTTGGTCTATAAAGCCCCACTAGCGAAGCCCTTAAAACAAAAAGTCTTGTCAAAAGATTATATACCCATTGGGGAGCTTTGGGATTCAACTTCCTTAATAGGACTGTAAATGGGTCGCATTGGATCTGCGTTGGGGTCGACCAGAATTCGACTTGATTGTGTCATACTTTGACCCAATCCCAGATTTGGTCGTGGTCATTGCTTCAGCTGGACAAGCATTGTCCAAGTCATTGGACTTGGACTTGCCCTAAGAGTTGGATCAAGGTCAAATGGACCTGGAACTGATATGCTGGATCTAGCATTTGGGTTCAGACCCAAACCTAGGTTGGGTCGAGCTATCAGGACCTGATTGTATCCTGTACTCCTCAGCCTAGTGACCAACCACAAAAGAACTAAAATTTCATATGCACCGTGTATTGGCCTAAAAAAAAATAACATCACAAAGCTACATAGAGACCACCCAATTTTTGGATACTCAATACTTGGTGTTTTTGAAACTCAGATTATTATTATTATTAAATAAATAAATAAAAAAACAGGCTCTAGGGACCTAACCGGACTGGCTCAAGAGATAACGAGATATGTCAAGGTTAAAAACCTGTTATGATACGTTAAATCAGGCAAGTCTACTAATGATAACGGCCATCGTAACGGATGAAGTAGTAAAATTAAATTCTTTTTCTTTTAGGGTACATTAGAAAGACTATTCTGAACTTCGGATATGATGTTGCAATTGTCCACAACTTAACCAATTAAGATAAGCTTAATTGTTGGAATAAATAATAATTATTTTTTTGAGCGCGTATACTATGCTCCATGGGAGCATAGTGAAAATCAACTCCCTCGGGTCAGAAGACTGGTATGATTTTTTCAATCTTAAATTTTGAGAACCCCCTAAGCATCGATAGATTAACTTTTTTTTTTAAAAAAAAAATTCGAATTTGAGTTTCTAACACTTAAATCTCATCCTCTATAAATTAGATATTCTCTATCCAATCTCGAGACATTATTTTTGTCAAGTACATAAAGGGTGCAATTAGATTTTTTTTTAGCAAATTGAGGTTAATATATTAGTTGAAGGGGTTATATGCCAAAATTTGGCATCTTAAAATCAATCTCACATGAAGTTTTACCGGAGGAAGCAAATGGACAATATACTCATGTGAGAATATTATATAGAATATGTAAATATATCATGTTAGGTCGGGTCGTACTTTCAACTACCCGACCTAAATTTGTCCAGGTTGGATATGGACAAATGGACCAAGGCTTGACCTGCCTGATCCCTTTTATAGGTTCAGACTAACATTCAATTGCCCAGTCAACAGGTCGACCCGACCCATTTGCCGGTCGTTACTAGAGCTCATATCGTAACGGTAAGAGTTTTTCCATTATAACCATTATAGCCGATATATTAACAAGAACAAGAACGAATATAATATGTTTTTGTGGGAGCTATACATTACTCCCTAGTGCAGAAGAGTAACTTGAAAGATTTTTTTGACATGAAATTTTGAGGATAACCTCAAAATCACTAGATAGTTATATTCAAAAGAAATAAAAAATTGAATATTTGGAGTTTCTTATACTTAGATCTCATCTTTCAAAAATTTGGACGGTTTCAATTCAATCTTGAGGTATTATTTTTTTCAAGCCCATAAAAAATGAAATTTGAAATTTTTTCCTATGAAGTATAACATATAGGTTGAAACAATGGTTAAAGTGTGAACTATTGCAACATCATATCCGAAAGACTATTCTGAACTTAGTTCAAATTGTTTGGTATTGTCTATGAGTCCACGCACTCAAATGTAGAAATACGGACCCCTTAATTTATTTTAAAAATAGAATTTAATCTTAATTTTTAGAGAATATATAATTTTTAACATAGAGATTATTAATATGTAAAAGTAAATAAACTTTTAAAAGTAGAAATGATATTTTTTGGAGAAAATAATTGAACCGTTGATTTTACTTTTGCTTTAGAGGACTATTATTTACGGGATGCAGGTTTGGTGGACGGTGTAGATCTCGAAACCCATATAGTAACCGGTACGGGTATGGACATACCAAATAATTTTTCCGAAAAAATATATATATGTTTGTCTAATTGTATTGACTTTTTAAACCGACGTACTATACACTTAAAGACACGGATAGCCACCAACTCCCGTGTCAATGTAAAATTGATTGGAATGGGGGCCATTGTTGGTATGATGATTTACAATGAACTATCTACCCCTTAATTGAATAGAAACCTAATTGAATGACCAAATTCTACATGATTATCTCTAGATTCTAAATGAGAGGATATGTAGCCTCCAAACTAGGAAAATTGGGGGGTCCCAAATGCTACATGATTATACCTAATTTTATGTTAGAAGATATGTACCCTCCAAACTAGGAAATTGTGGGGGGGCCACATGATCCATGATCCAAGAAATGCTCTTTGGGGCCTTTTCAAGTCAAAATTTGATCATCTTTTTTGAATGCAAGTGCCCTCAAGAGCCCAAACACACACACTCTCTCCTCCCCCCCCCCCCCATTGAATTTAAGTCGAGACCCCATCCTCCATGATCCAAGATTGTTTTATGGTGCCCTATTCAAGTCAAAGTTTAATCACCTTTTTCGATTGTTGGGTAGAAAAAGCCCAAAATCTCTCTCTATGTCTCATGCAGATTTTTTGTTCTTTTAGATCTCTCTCTCTTATGCAAATTTTTGTCTTTTTTAATTCTCTCTCTCTCTCTCTCGAATGTAATTTTATTTTTAATCTCTATCTGTATTAAGGGCCACCCATAGTGCCCCCACATGTCGCATCTCATCCCAACAACCCTAATTTGAATATAATTTAGCCAAGGATTCCAAGCAAATTAATCTAAGGAAAATAGTTTGATAGGGCTGCAACCGTATCAAAATAAATAATGCCACACCTTATAACTCAACAAAAATTGTAATTTAAGTATTGGAAAACTTCTACATGGATCATCTCGGCTTGAACAATATGGTTGTGTAAAAAAATTAGGATTTCAAACTCTAAAAATAATGTATATTATAACAAATTATCTATACCATCTATTTTGCTTTTAAAAATAAGTGTTTACAGATCCGCAAGATCTGTACCATTTTTTGTATTTCAAAATTTATTGTCGGTGTTAAAAATTGATTTTAAAATCATCATGGATATTTCAGTCACCTAAAGTGCACCTTTCGGATGGGGATTTGGGATGAGGCTTTATTTTGTTTTCATAAAACCTAGGCCTTATAGAAACCTTGTAAACTTAGACCTTGATGTAACGCACAAAGAGGGTCATAGTGTACCACTTATTCTGTGCATCACCAACCACCCCATGAATGCGTGGTAGAGAGAGAAAGTAAAAAGTGATGCAGTACCAACCCAACAGAAAATATCTCACGCTGCAGGATAATGGGGTGTGTATCCTTAACGTGTCTCTCTCTCTCTTATCATGTGATATTTGCCTACCTATGAGATATTGAGGACAGTGGTGTGTAGATAATCTTTAAGAAAGACAGTGGTGTGTAGATAATCTTTAAGAAAGTGGGTTTCAGGAGAGGCTGGAAGCTTTATCTAGATTTACAAGGAGATAAGAGTGAGTCAAATATCTTTATATGCATGTAGGGGTGGCAACGGACCCGACCAGACCCTGGACCCAACGAGTAGTCCCGGCCTCGTGTTTAGGTATGAGTCTAATTTTTGGACTCGAAAGGTTGGGTCCCAGTCTACTCGGACCCGACCCAAATAATATGGATATTATATGTGGGTATTCATTCACAGTACGGTTTATATAGAGCCTAAGCTTTAATCAATCAAATTAGATCCTACCTTCAAATAGTATCGAAAAATGTAGTTTTAATACTGGAAATCTTTGTGACAGTGTTAAAATCTCTTTGTCTTTGTTTGTAAAGTTAAAAGCTAAAAAATAGTGTATATAGACAAATCTATAAAAACTTGAAAATCTTGAAAATTAACGATCCAAAATGCGGTACAAAATATACGATTTTCAAAACTTGAAATCCATTATTTTCTCATGTACATGCATATTGATGTTGAGATGATCAATTTGAGGATATTTGAGCATCGAAACAAACTCTTCCAATGAAAATTTTGATGTAGGCTCCAATTTGATTGTTTAGAGCCTCGGCTCTATATAAACTTTTCCCATTCATAAATTTTGCCAATACATTTCGTTTTTAGGAATTTCTATTTATATAAAACAGTCGGCGTATGTAGGTATTCATAAATGTTGTACAATACTGTAAATGTTGCCAGTAACATGGGTAAATGACGCTAAAAAAAAGACAAAAACAAAAGAAAAAAGAAACTCATTGTCATGGGGTGGTAGTGACCTAGGACACGACCTTGGGTCCACGTGTGGGTCCAAATTCTGGACCCATCCTAGACTTGAACCATTGCCACCCCTATGTACGAGAGATACTAACAAGGAGATAAGCGTTAAATCAAATATCTTTTGAAGAGAGAGAGAGAGAGAGAGAGAGAGAGAGATTTCAAATGCAGGTATAAGAACTACGGTTTCACATGAAACACACCATACATGATGTGAGTGAGAGTGTGTGTGTGTGAGAGGTTTTTTCATATTGTCCTGTAAGAGAATGAGGTTTTTCACATGGAACAAACCTTATATGTGTGAGAATGAGAGTTGTTGGATTTGGTACTATCTAAAATCACCCACACAAGTAAATCTCATATTATGTGATATTGAGATATTATTATGTGAGAATGATATTGATATTAATAAATTTCTTAAAAGAAATAGAAATCCAAAAAAATTAGGACTCTTGAATATATCTCTTGAGATTGAGATATATATAATATTTATACGAAATATCCTATTTAGTATGGATTCCTAACCTTATGTATACATATGGGATGAAAGTGTAGAGAATTTGTGTGCTCTGGTTGGGTCACCCCATATGAGAAATGTGGTTTCCTTTAAAGAGAGAAGGGGACATGCAATTTTTTCTCTTAAAGAAAATAGAGCTTCCTACGGAGAGAAACATTGTTATAATGCCTCATGTAGACTCTCAAGATTGATATGCTTATTTTTTGTAAAGAAATAGTTCCCATGGAGATTTTGGGTAATTTCCTTTTGGTTAGAGAGGAAGTTAGTTTCTTGTTGCTCTCGCGTCTCTATCTGGTATTATCGATAATGCTTACCAGAAGTAAATAAAAGAAAGTACATAAATCTTGGTGTTTTTGTAATGTGTTTCATACTTTATTTGCTAAAAATCAACTCATCGGATTTTAAAGCTTCTGCGTACTTACAAGATTATCCTAACCTCATTTATGAGGTTGAGGTTCTTCACATGAGAGAGGGAGATGGGTATAGTAATACCATCTACGAGGTTGAGGTTCTTCACATGGTATGGTACACATATGTGATACATAGAAAGATGAGATGAGCATTAATGACCTTTATTTATATATCTATATATATATATATATATATATATATGGTAATTCAATGGGAAAGACAACCCCAATTCATTTTTTCAAATAAATTAAAAGTTAGCTTTTTGAAAATAAGGATGGTGTTAATGGTGAGAATAGAAAACACAATATGGTGAGTAGAGTGTGGGGTACTACCACCACAACCCCAGCCCCATTTCCACTTTTATTTATGCTTTGATGATGGGAGAGTGAGCATGTAATGTGTGGTTCTCATGGTAAACGTGTAATATTTAAATATTAGGGAATGGACATCAACTCAACATTAATTTTTTAGAGAGAGAGAGAGATGTTCTAATCATATGTGAGACTAATACTTTCCACATGAAATACAATCAGGAAAGAGAGAGAGAGGATGATCAAGACTTTCCACATGAAACATAACCTATGAGAGAGGGAGGTGCCCCTTGAAATGCAACTCGAGAGAGAGAAAGTGATTAAGACTTTCCACATGAAATACAGTCTATGAGGGGGAGTTTCCACTTGAAATACAACTTTTGAGAGAGAGAGAGAGAGGGAAAGAGGCCGAAATCCATTCAGTTTCCAATGTGATTAGTGTAATTCACACCACTCAGAGAGAGAGAGAGAGGGGTCCCCTTACATCCATAACATTTCCAATGTGATTATTGTAATTGAGACCACTCGGATATGTGAGTGAGAGTGAGAGAGAGAGAGAGAGACGGGTCCCTTTAAATCCATACAGATTCCAATGTGAATACATTCAGATCACTTTGGATATGAGAGACAGAGAAAGACAGAGAGGGAGGGGACAGAGAGGGAGGGGGAAGGGGGGGGGGGGGGGGGGTCGTCCCTTAAATCCATAGAGATTCTAATGTGACTGCTGTGATTCAGACCCCTTGGATACGAGAGAGAGAGAGAGAGAGATTTGAGAGGGTCCCCTTAAATCCAAACAGATTCTAATGTGACTAGTGTGATTCAGACCACTTGGATATTCGATATTTGATTTGATCTTAACTTTTTGTGCGCACAGTTAATCTTGACGATTAAATATGGAATTCGATGGTTGTATTTATTCCATCGACCAAGCTCAAACTGCAAAAAGCAATTTTCTCGAACTTTATGACACACCCAAGATATCAACGGTAAATATTTCACATCAGATGGTTGAAAATAATTGTAACTTCATTGTATGAAAGGTAAATAGTCTCATTGTATATATTAACTAAACAATTCAAGTTAGGCATATCGTCAAATTTTTATTGAAAGATATAATTTTAGAGGATTGTCTGTAAAGAGACCATTTATCTTTTGTATATGGCGGTCACGATCATTTTTGTATTTTAAATTTCAAATGGGTAGTTGTAAGACTGTCATTTAAAAGACACAAACTTCCAAAAAGAAAAAATCTCAAAAAATAGTGTAGATCAGGCAGATATGCAAACACCTGAAATTCTTGAAAATGGACGGTCTAGATGACATGTTATAAGATGTGGCATTTTTAAGGCTTGAAATTCTTTTTGTTTTTCATAACATCCATCTCGATGTCGAGATAATCAATAATAGAGTTTTTAGCATCAAACTAACCTCTTTGAATGGTTTTTGAGGCGTGTTGATGTAGGGAAGGATGGATGGAAGAAATAATTAAAATAAAAATAATAACAAAAGGTGAGAGAATATACAATCTCTCAGGGTCTGTAAGGGAATTCACCCTAAAGATCTCTTTATAAAATCCCAAAAAAAATTCTTTCTTCACAAGATAACCATCTTCTCCATAAGGGAACTCATTCCCCTTAAAAAAAAAAATTTAAGTAACTAAAAACATTAAAAAGCTCCTACGAAATCCTAGCCATCCACTCTATTTAATCATAACTACCCATTTTAACATAAAAATAAATGATCGACTCTACTCCTAACAAAATAAGAAATAACAACCAAAGCAAAAAGAGCAATAATTATTGCAAAACCCTAAAACCTTAAGTAGAAGAATGCTAATAATAAAGTTTATAAATCCCCAAAATATAACCCTTAATTTCTTTAATTAAAATACATAACAAACCCAAATTAGAACATATTGTGCTTGCGTCAATCTCTTCTGATTGTAGAGAACTCGTCCTCAAAGTTTGAAAGGGGCTAAGATGAGATCTACATTAATCCACATCCTATTTTTTCCTTCTTCTCTTTTAGCTCTAAAAGTATGAATGGTTATGAAAATGCCGCGTGAAATGGATCAAAACATGAAGACGGAGGACTTGACGCAGGTATTTTAAACTCAACCATCCTTTCATCGTTTGTGATTGATATTGTCCTTGTCAAAATCCAATGCATTGCCGGAAATAGGATTTCCCAAATGATTCCCTCTCTTTTATAGTAATTGAAGGGTTAGATCATTGAACTCTTTACTAACAAGGGCTGATGGAGGTTGATTAGGAATGAGGTGAAAGACACTTCTTTCACCATTATTGCCTTGATCTCCAAAAGCTAGGCTTGAGGTTCCATTCACGCCGCTGCTGAGCGATCTTATGTCGTGAGCTCATCTACTCTCTCAGCTAGGGGTATGAGTTTTTCTACTTTCTCTACTAGGGTTTGAACAAGTTGAGTCAACAAATTTAATCCTTTGAGGGGTGCCTCCTTTGAAGCAATCATTAACTGATGCAAGGAAAGATGGAGGGAAGAAATAATTAAAATAAAAATAATAACAAAGTGTAAGAGAATGTATATTCTCTCCATATTTGCAAGGGAATCCATCCCAAATATCTCTCCTCATGATCCAAAACAAATTCTTTCTTCACAAGATAACCATCTTCTCCGAGATGGAGCTCATTCCCTTTAAATATAAAAATTTAACTTAAAAATCCTAGAAAGTTCTAAAAAAATCATGACCGTCTATTCTATTTAATTCTAACCATCCATTATTAACTTAAAAATAAATGATTGACTATACCCTAACAAAATAAAAAATAACAACTAAAATAAAAGAGCAATATTTTTTTTTTTTTGGGGTAAATCAGTGGGGGAGAAGGTCCCCTACCCAGATTTCATTAATAAAAAATAGAGAATCATACTATTTTACAACCTTTTAATAGGGTAATTATGCCACATCATGACGTAAAAGAAGATGAAGGAAATCTGAAGGTCTGGAGCGCCAAAAGGTGGCTTTCGTGAAAATTGTAGCCTTTGTAACCAGTACATTGGGTACCATATTAGCCTCACAGTAGACATGGAATATGGACTATGAAAAATTCTTGAGTATGACCCATTGTTTGAAAGACCGTCCAATCTAACCAGTAAACGCTCGGTTAGATCAGAATCGGCCCCTTGCCGGTTCCGGTTTCAGGCGGTTTGGTGATCGGTCGGTATTTTAAAAATAAAAATTCAAAAAAATATTTATAAAATCCCAAAAATAAAGAATTTGATTTGTAATACATTTTTTAATATTTTGTACATTATGGTAAATATTAAAAATTGTGTTGGTCATTAATATTCACTTTTAAAATCTATTTTTTCATTAATTTTCAACTTCATTTGAATGTATTTTGTTTTAATCATTCTTTATATGCTTTTCATATTTTAATAGTTTTTTTTTTTTTGGCATCATTTTACTTTTTTCAACAATTTTTTGGCCGCCCGAGACTTGTCCGGTTAGAACGGTTGAATCGGTTGGTTTACCGATTAGGCTGGTTAAACCGCTTCTCACCCCATGTCCAGTTAACCGTTCCGGTTCGATTTTGCAAACAGAACTTACAATTAGCAGCCATGGTATGGAGAGCCCATAGAGGTTTACATCGACCTTGTATAACCTGAACAAGTAGGGTGGAATTACTTTCAATTTGAAAGAGAAAACATTCCATATGAATAGCTAAATCAACGCCTTTTTGTTAAACCACAAAATTCTGCATAATTATTGAAAACAAAAAGAAAAATAAATTACTAAATCTTAATAACTTAATGTAGAAGACCGTTAAAGATAGGACTTAAAAATTCCTCAAAATATAAACCCTTAACTCCCTTAATTAAAATACACAAAAGAAACCAAATTAGACCATCCTATGCTTGGATCACGTGTCTTATTCCAACAATATAAGATTGACACCCTATATAAACATTATCCAATTATTAATTTCCTGGGAGTAAGAATGGTCTTTCTTGACTCCATTGCCGAAAGTAGTTTTCATCCCATTCTCTTTTGACTCTCCATTTTATTTTATTATTATTTATATTAAAGTTAATATTTGGTGGGTCGGTCGAATGTTTGCTTCTGCAAGAGCCCCTTGTTCCAAGGTTTTACTTTTCTTTCTTATTTTTTACTTTTCTCTTTAATGGTTGAGGGGATAATTTTGATTTGGAAGGTGGTGGATATAAAAGTCATGTCTGACTTTCCCTTGATATTTGCAAATGTTAATTATAGTTCCCAGGATAACAAGCAAGCTCAGGGCAGCTATCTCTCTCTCTCTCTCTCCACAACTATACGAAAATGCTCTCTCTCTCTCTCTATCTCTCTCTACCACATGCATTACCTATGAAGATAATATTTTCGTATACATGGAGAGAGAGAGAGTTTTAGCACTTGTTGTCTTATCATTCCAAATTATCTTCTTTTGAAAGAGAGAGAATGCACTTTTTTATTAGAAAAATTGTTTCATGCGGGCTGGATTGCATTTATGCATATGTGGTTTAGAAAGTGTAAAGCATCCATCTTTAAGATGGATGCAAATAAGGAAAAAGGTTGGGGTCGTGGCGTTAGTAGCTCTACACTCAGTTACCACATTGTGGTATCTATTTCTACTGTTAACATCATCAATTTAACACTTTTAAAATGTAACTCCCCAATCTATTGAAAAAGCATGTAGGAGCCTGTCTTTCCCACTGAATTACTCAATTTACTGAAACTAACGGTTCAAATGTTTTCTTACTTGAATTATTATTTTCAGTTTTTAAAATTTATTTATTTTTTCATATTCATCATCTCCATGTTAGAGATTACATGTTCTTAAAAATTAAATCTTAAAATCCATCTAAAAAATAGATTTATTAAGAGACTTGTATTTCTACATATGCAGGCTTGACCCTTCCTATTGCCACGCATTCTTTCCTACCACTAGCCTCGAAGTTCTTGTTTTCATTTTTATCATTCAAAGTTGCAATTTTATTTGACATATGGCTCTCATTTTTTTTTTTTTTTTGTTTTTTGGCAGGTCATATGGCTTTATCTTTTCCACCTGATGTTCTAACTTTGTTTGACAATTTTGTAGGGGTCCCCCCACTTTTTAGGCTGTTTTCTATGACTTTTAGTGCTAGGACATGATTCTAATATGGACCTAAGCTTGCCGGCATAATCATGTCAAAAGAAAAACAAATAAAAAAATAAAAAAGAAGAGAAAAATAGTATGCAACCA
Organism: Amborella trichopoda; assembly: GCF_000471905.2. The sequence goes on from NW_006497421.1 coordinate 1,594,526, forward strand.
TGCACAATAAATTTGGAAAGTAACAAAAAAATAATCTTAAGAAATAAAAATAAAAATCAGCTGGACGAATTGAACTTAAGATGTGACATTGCTAACATCAACTGCCAATAAAATTGGAAAGAGGCAAGAAAATAATCTTAAAAGAAAAAAAGAAAAATAAAATCAGTTGTACGAATTGAACTTGAGCTGATTTCTCGATTAAAAAAATAATCTGACTATGGTCTAAAAGTAATATTTATTTAAGGGTGGTGCACCTCCAAAAGCTATTGGAAGATGTAGTTTTGGTATTAGAAACGATTACAATAGTCTAAAATCTATTTTTGCTCCTAACTACTAAATTTAAAGCTCCAAAAATATTGTAGATTGAGCGTAGTACTTGAAAATCTTTAAAATGTATGGTTCAACTAATGCGTAACAAAATGCACTATTTATGATTTGAAATCTTTCTTCTTTTTACATATCGATATATCTTGAAATCGAAATGATCAATATACTTTTTAATGTCTGAACAACCTTTTTTTATGGATGGTTGATGTTTGCCCCACTAGTACAATGTATAATATTTTTTTAATGTTCATGATTTGTGTCTTCATTTTCCTAACTAAGGCTAAGATGTGCTTCTTTAATTTAGAAGTATAAAATATGACTTTTCACCTTAGGAACAAACATTTCATAACCCATCTTGGCCATTGGATGTTAAATCGTGGTGGATACTAGAAATATCCCATTGACTAGATCTAAAGTAAAAAGAACAAAATAATGAATTTTGTGGCACACTCTAAATAGTTACATTTCATGTTTGAGTTGATTCTGACCTCAGTGTACTAGAGGTAAATGGTCTATCACTGAATGTGACCACCTTTTATATTAAAGTTCATTCCCTTGAATTCCATAGCTATTTGAGAAACTTCCATTTTCCAAAACAAACAAATTTCTCCTGTTATTATTATTTATGAACAATATCATTATAAACAAATCAGATTTTTGGAGACAATTTTCATGTCGGCCACCAAGATCTCCCAAGTCCAAACTGCAAATCGATTTTCAAAAGTTTAAGCATCGAACATGGCAATGAAGGGACACATAGGCATTTTAGTGAATGGTATATTTGTTACTCATTATTGTCATATTTAATTAACCACCCATTTATAATAGGAAAATGTACACAAAATATTTGTACCATAGAAATTTGGGCATCCATATGGGATCAAATTGTACATTTGGTCCTGCACGTGAAGCACCTAACAAGGGGATCTTGGTGACCCAGTATGTTTCAAACATCGTTGATTAACCTTGTGATCGGTTTCAAAAAGTAAAAATTGATTTTGTACAATTAAAACCTTGACACTGTCATCCATAAAATGGTCTGTCCAGAGCTAAATTTGGAGGGGGAATTAATTTGGAGCATCTGTTGAGTTGCAAATCAATTTTGCAAATTTTCTTTGGAACTGGTTTTGGAGATGAATAAAGAGGATTTTTGAGTTTTGGGGTTAAACAAATCCTCCCCCTAATTGTGTGTTTTGGAAACCATTTGATCCCATCGGAGCACAAAATCTCTTTCCACGAGAAATCCCTTTTTTTTTAAAAAAAATAAAATTATTTTTAGGCTTGTCCATTGAGTACAGCTTGTTTTTCATTATATTCTCAAATTTTCCAAATATTCTATACAATGACAATTTTGATATAAATAATGGTGTGGTTTGCATAAAGCTACAACTTTAAGCAATCCAATTAAGGCGCGCCTCTGAATTCTCTCATAAATGTAATTTTGGTATAAAAAATTCTTAGGATAGATTGAGCATCTATTTTTATTTCTAATGATAGAATTTTAAAATCTAAAAATGGTTCAAATAAAGTAGAACTATAAAAATATAACAATCTTGAAAATAGACGGTCCAGATAATGTTTTACAGGATACGTCATTTCTAGGACTTTAAATCTTTTTTTTATTTTCATATTCATACCTCTCTATGATGAGCTGATCAATAAGAGGGTTTTCCACATCAAAATAACCTTTTATGATGGATTTTTTAGATACACCTTATTCAACATTTTAAAATTGCTACCTTATATAAACTTTTTCCTATAAATAATTCATTGAAGAATAGTGTGCACCTGAAAGATATGAATGTGTAACAAATCATCATTCAATTATAAAATATATTTGAGCTGGTAAATTTTTTATTGATAAAACCTTTTCATGTTGTCTGGTTGACATGTCAAGCAAAGGGTTGCTCCACTTTTATTGACTTATGACCATTCATATTCCTCATTGTATTTTTATTTTTTATTATTTTTTTTAGTGTTGGACATACCACACGTCATTTCATCTTTATACCTGTTGTTTCAAAAAGTATTTTTTTTAAAAAAAAAATTTTGGATTGAGATTCTAAAAATTACATAGTGTAGCAACGTAATAGCTTTAGTGCATTAATTATCAGTATTTTGAGAGTCCTTGATTTCTAGGAATGAATAATTGGACAGTTGAAATCATCCATGCAACAATTCTTGCTTATAATAGAGTTTTCTCAAGCTTTACATTTGATGACTAATTTTTAATAAAGAATCAGGTGATTTATTTGATTCAAATAATTTTATAGATAATTTCATCGTAGCAAAATGAAAAAAAAAAAAATGAAAAAAAAAAGAAAGAAAAAGTGTTCTCTAATAGCTATATCTAATCATCCAAAAAATGGATGGTTTGTCTTCACCCATGGGGCGAGATTGTTTTAAGAACATTTTGGGTACAAGTTCGATATTTTTTAAGAAATTAATTAAAATACGCCTAATTTATCATTTATTTATTACTTTACTCATTTTCAATTATTCCATCACACGACAATGTGCATTTTGAATATGGTTTTTGAAATTAAATTAAAAGCCAAGTGCAGCATTAAATAGCTCACATCTCATGTGCATTGTAGCAATTTTTCTTGTTTTTAGATATTAAATACTGAGGTTGCTAGGGATCACACCTACTATATTTAGGGGTCCAAAAAAAATCAGTGCATCATTAGTTTTGAGCTGGGGGATATATTGTACCATTGGAAAAGGGGTTGGGGTCGTAGTGGTAGCACCTCTTCATACTTCAGTCGCACATCATGTTATCTAATCCTCCTGATAGCTTTAGAAACCTAACCATTTTAAAAATTAGTAGGGGTTTGCATTCTTCGCTGAATTATCCAAAAAAAAATAAAAAATGAAAGATATTGTACCATTCCACTCTTTCCTATGTGTCTCTTCCATGTTTATTTTTTTTGTTTTTGCCTTAGTTTTTAAGAGGCTACCTCTCCCCCATTTTTTTGTGGCAGTAATTTAGCCAAAGAAATAATCTAGGAACACTCAGTTTCCTTTTTGTTGGACCCTAAAGCACCCATAATGCTGTACCTACTCATTGGTTCCACTTATATTGTAAACCCAGAACAAGAACCATAGGCCCCCACCACACCAATTTCTTAAATCATAAAACAATTAAAAGTTAGGGACGCTAACCAAAAGGAGAAAAGGTGAATTTATCAACTAATTATTTAATGGAATTTCACTGTGCATGTCTGGTGATGTTTCTCAATTGCCAACCTTCATTTGACCTACTCTCAAAGACAATCTTGATTTCAGTTCCACGGTCCAATGCTTGACGCTCAAGCCACAAAATTTTGAATATCTGACCGTTGCCGACCCGCCAGTCGGCGGGTTTCCGGCATTGTTTCCATTATTTCTCAGGGTTGATTTGCTCATTTTGGCTGAAAGTGAGGGGTGCTAACCGAGCTCTTCTTAGGGGTAATCTTGATCATTTAATTGAGGTTTGTATCCATGCTTTTGATTCTAAATTTAATTACCCGACTTGAATAAGGTTCATACTTTTGCCTTAATTTTACAGAAGGGGTGTGTGCTTGGGGTATGGCTAGAAATGATACAATGAGCCATGTTCATTGAAGTTTAGGTGGGTTGGGCTTGTCCGGTCCATCAATATGTGTGTGTGCACGTCAGAAAGAGCCGGGCACTACATTTGTGTCCCCGAGGCATCACACATCCATCTTAAAGATAGATGTAGAGTGATGCTCCCTCTAAAAAAAGATAAAGAGTTATATATCATGAGACAATTTACTTTTGGTATAAAGATATCACAATTACTTGTAACCATCCAATATTAAATTTAATAGCGTGGTTGCGTCACAAAGTTCAAAAAAAATTAATTTAAACTCATACACTGCCCAATTTCACATCCAAAGGTCCAGATTAATTGTGACCTCTATAGACCAAATATAAATAGGTTTATTATATTCTTTTTCAAAAGAGAACAACCAATGGTGTAAGTTTTTTCAAAAATTTATCATTTATATTTTTTGCAATTTATTTTTAAATATATTTATTACCTCCACGCAAGAGATTATATGTACTTAAAAAAATTAAGTCCAAAATCCATCCAAAAAATAGATCAAAAAGAGAGAGAGGACACATATCTACATATGAGTTTTAGAGCTTTTAAAAATCGTCCAATATTATGAAGAGTGGCATTAAGTAAAAACCCAAACCCTAAGAAAATAGCGATTCACCAAGGATCAAATCAGATTAGTCATAAAATATCAAGATGACGAATGAAAAGAAAAAAATGGAAGAAAATTGAAAAGGATAGAAGTGGGATGTTGTGTGACGGCCCAAAAAGTCTTTAAAAGATACGTGTTTTCAAAGAAAGAAATATACGAAGTATAAAGTCAAATATCCATGAAATATAGAGAAGATAAATCAAAATAAAAATAAAAATATTTATCTAAAAGTTGCAACCATATAATATTGAAGAAAGGTGTACCTCAAAATCCCACAGAAGAAAGTGTTTTGGCAGTGGACAACCATCCAATTGATCATCTCGACCTCAAGATGCGTATACATGAAGAACACAAATAATGTGTCTTCTAATAAATTATCTAGACCGTCTATTTTCAAGTATTTATTGATCTGCTCTATCTCTATTATTTCTAAAGTTTAAAAGCTTTATAATTAAAGATAAAATAAATTATCGAACCATCATAAAGTTTCTGACTCCAAAGCAACATCTCTAAGCAAATTTTAGAGATTCGCCGTACTTCTATGATATAAGGAGGCAATCTTTTACAAACCTCGTCCAAAGAGAAAAATTGGACAGGAGCAAAGTTGAGCCTTAGGGGTGACAGTGGATCAGGACCCAACCCAGGACCCTAGGGGTATACCCGATCTGGGTCGGGGTCCCATAACATTTTTCTAGGTCTAGCTGGATCCAGTCCCAACCCGACCCGTTGCCATACCTATTGGGCATTGCTACTATTGCTAAACGTGAATGCAACTGTCTACTCATAAACACCAATAGTAAATTTACACATCGGTCTTACTTTACCTGTCTAAATAATATTATAATGATTTTTGGAAAAATAGGGAAAAAAGGGCGGGGTTTGTATAAGGCGGCCTTGAACAATCAAAGTAAGGTGTGCTTTTAAATAGTATCAAAAGATGTTGTTTCAATACTGAAAAACTTTGTGATAGCTTGAGAATTTATTTTCATCTCCAATTATAAAATTTAAAGCCTCAAAACTAGTGTAGATTGAGAAGATATGTGAACACTAAAAAATCTTGAAAATAGATGGTCCAAAAATGCATTACAAGGTAGACAATTTTCAAGACTTATTTTTTCTCATGTCCATGCATCTTGAGGTCGAGATAATTAATTTGAAGATTTTTGGATATAAAAACAACTTCTTCTAGTGAAATCTTGAGGTACTCCTTAATTTGATTATTTAGGGCCTCGCACTTATACAAACGTTTGTCCTTATTAAAATACACCTAAGGGGAATGGATTATATGATGTTTTTCCCTTTTGTAGATATAATTTTAAAAAGCCTACCAAAATGCACGTAAATTGTTAATAAGTTATATATATTTAGATAACTTTCCCATAAGACATTTAGATCTCATGGATGGTAGTCTAGGCCTTCAAAAACTAAACTTATATTCTTTGGATTTCCTCATGATAAATTGCAGCTCAGAAAATCAAAACCCCGGTAAATTATGTGTTTTAGAGTCCAGATTAAAACGTAGCTTTAAATTCACTAGCATATAAAATAGATAAAATTATCATTTAAGGGTTTATTACTCCATAAAAATAATTAGTAAGTCATTACTATCCCAGTTAACCCTAGTGGGTTTGCTTTTTAAGTTTTGTTTTACTTGTGTAGCTCCTAAAAAGAATGTATCTAAACGCACAAAAATTGTCTATATTCAAGATTGGACCAATCCTGAATAAGTTGGGAATTTTTAGCATATTGGCCCACCTAAAAGGTACAAAATATATAACATGATTACATTTGCTTATTCAAGATAAGTGGAATTATTGATAATTTTTTGGATAATTTAGTGGGGAGTACACGTTCCTACCCATTTTTTTGAAATGATTAGTGGGTTTTGAAAGTTGGAATATAAATCACAATGTGCAACTGAAATATGGGAGGTGCTACCTCGAGTCCCTTTCCCCAAGTGAAATTATTGAACTGGCCTCTATGTTCATGGTTGTGAATGAGAGCAATTAAAGTAGTTTTACATTTCTTTTTTTTTTTAGGACTTACATGTATGAAATAAATATTTTAAAAAATCACTCAATTTTGATTATGATTTTTTGGCCCCTAAATGGTTTTGTTAGGCCTTTGACCACTTGATAATACTTTATTTGTAGCTTATTCCCCATTTCATTCAACTTGAAAACACACTATTTTTTTCTATTGAAAAGAAAGAAGGGTAATCCTTTCACAACAGACCATTATACCCTTGAAAGAACAAAAACATTGTAATGAGAAAAAGACCATGTGTATCCCAAAAACTAAGAGCTCATGGCTATGGGCAAAATGTTCATTGCAATAAAAAATGAAGGCACTTTGGTAATTTGAGAAAAATGGCACACTCTCAGCAGTGTTGTTTTCCATGTGCCTCCAGATATAGCACAAATTAACAATGGAATGTGGTACACATATTAAATTACCTGAAAAATGCTTAAAAATAGGGGAATCAATACAATAAGTTAATGCTAGAGAGAGAGAGAGAATTGATTATAGTAAGGGACATTAGAAGAGGGAGTGAGTTTTGACACAAGGAGATTCTTGAGAGTGTAAACCTGTGTGGAGTACGTATACCATGTTATTTCGGGAGTATAGTTTATTTGTACTCCTACAGTTAGATGATCTATGTGAGAGGATTTTTTCAATCTAATGTTTTGGTAACCACTTTTAAATTATTAGATGATTATTATAAAAAAAAGATTGAAATTTTAGTGTTCTAACCTTTCGTTTTCAACATCTAATAATTGGACAGTTTCTATTAAATTTTGAGACATTATTCTTTTTAAGTGCTTAGAAGATGCAACTAGAAATTTTTTTTCTTGTTGAAATTAATGTGTGTTAAAGATGTAATATACCCAAATTTGAGGTCCTAAAACTCGTAGGCGGCATTTTATCAAGGGAGTAATTGGAGAGTATCATTGCAAGGCTTTTTTCAAGATTTTCAAATATTGATGGTTTGTTAGATTGTCTCCATTTTTAGAACTTTAAATTTTATAATTGGGAGATGAAAAAACAGACCTATGTGATCTTTTACCGGGGAATACCTTTTTTTTTTTTCACCCCTTTCTTTTGGCAAAAGATAAGTGGCTTTTATTATAATAAGATAAATTTCAAAATAAAATCAACATAACAATAAAACCAAAATCTTAACAACTTGATGCCATTGAAACAACTATGCACTATGCTTGAAAATAAAAGATAAGGTTGCAAGAAACAAAAAGGAAGAGTGCCGAAAATTATCTCAACCGGGCTTATTACACCCCACACCGATTCACCACCATCCGATGGCACGGGATCAACGGTCTAGCTTCAATCTCAAACCGAGAAAGCAAATTTCGGTAGAGCCACACCAATGGAGCATAAACCCTTTTGATCACAAACTCAAATCCTAGGTGAATTCTCTTAGCAACCTAGTTTGAGAGAGATAGATTTTCTTTTTGCTAAACTCTAAAACCCTTAGCCGTAAATCAATATACCCTAAAACCCTTAGCCGTAAATCCATATTTTAGAGATAAGAGAGAAAACTCCATAACCTAAACCCTTATGTTTTACATGAGAGAGTGGTACGTGCCTTTTTTTTTTGGATATGAGAGAGAAATATGTGAATTAGGTATAAGAGATAAGGTGTAGAGATTTTTGGGTTGAGACAATATCTTTTTATAGGTTTTGAATAAGATTATGGTTTTGCATCTTCTTCTTGTGAGACTGAAATAGACTGTCGATCAATGGTGATTTGTGGGGTGAGAGGTCTGAGCCATCCATTCCATAGATGAGCCATCAACATTATGGAATGTGCATGAACCATAATCCCCCATTTCCTAAACCTTTTTTCCATCAATATATTTAAATAAAATAAATGTCATGCATTCTATAAAATTGCACGATCCATGTCACATATTCCATAAGGATATGTCAAATAATTTCAAGTAGATAAATACTACCAAATATAAATAAGATAAGATCCATATCAATTCAAATTGACCATATCTCTTTAAACAAACTGTCAATATATCATTTTCAAGATTTGACCACATGCCACAAATCAAACTAACTTTATTTTAAAAGCAAACAAGAGAATCCAACGTACCACCCTTTTGTGGCACATGTGGGCCCGTACCCACATGCCACATGGTGGGCCCACGTGCATTATGGGCCCCCATGGAATATTATAAAAAAAAATTTATTTTTAAAATTGAATAAAATAATTTAAAATATAGATTTGAATTTTTATAACTTTATAAGAACAATAACTGTATTTTTATAAGTTCAAAAATCACAAATAAAATATTGAGAAATTCATAAAAATTCAAATAATAAAATTAAAATTATTTCAATAATAACATGAACACAATTAAATTAATATGATGGAAAAATGATCGATGTGGTTTTAAGAATCCAATCTGTAATAACGGGGTACTCCACCTTCAACTGTGGACTACAGACCACACTAGCTTTATCGAATCGACCTAGTGTTTCCCATGACCCACAGTCAAAGCAAGGCTCATTAGCGGGTCACCGAAGTCAGGTCGATGAATCAAGCGGTCGCAATCCCAGTCTGTGGATTACAGGTCATCCCTTAGAGACGAGTCAAGGTCACCACGACCTGATGCGATCACAGTTCTATGGCGCATAAGGGTATCTCTCGTACATGCATACGCTTCACCCAAAGGTGGATATTTGTCATTCCTGAATGATCTATCAATATGCATGCCGTGTGATGGAACAAGGATGATGTTTTGGCCCTTGACTTAATAGGCCACTATCACACACAAGGGTCACAGAGTCCCTCGGCTCACTCATCCGGACATGTTCTCCGACCATATCAAGGACTAACCCATAAACCCTCATCGGTTTGTTTTTCATGCTCAGGTAACATGAGTTTTTTCCAACCGACTAGCCTAGAACGTTAAGCACGGTATCAGCAAACTATCGTTTGCTTAGTACAGTCCACGCGGGACCACACTCCCACTGAGTTCATGTTCCAGTATATCATTTCATTTTACGAGTACTCATAAGGTCTTTAAATGCCACATAAACTCAACAGGAGATACAATAGATTTTCATATCATTGCAAGGCTTTATAGTGCTGAAATTGTATTTTCGACATAGTTTTGAGGTACACCTTCTTTAAATGGTATAAAGTTAACACCTTATACTAACCTCACCCATCTCTTAATAAAATAAGGGAGTTTTAGAGATAAAGAAAAAATGCTTACAAATGGAGGAATTAATATGATAATGTAGAGAGAGAGAGAGGGGTTGTTATAATAAGGGATATTAGATAAAGAGTGAGAATGAATGGAAGGGGCTTGAGAGAGAGAGAGTTGTTATAAAAGAAAATATCTTATTATTCTTTATTTTTAACTTCTATGTTACTTGTAAGCAAATATTACTTATAAGCAAAATAAGTCTATTTTTTTTATCTTTCAACCCTTTAAATCCTTTTGACAATGTATTATTGACCTCGACAACTTATGAAATGATTATATCTCTTTCTCTAAAACTCTATCTCTCTCACATTGTCTATCTCTTTTAAAACGCTATCTCTCTCTAAAACCCAAACTCCATCTCTCTCTCACACACATCATTGTCTCTCTTTCTCTCTCAAAACTCCATTTCTCCATGTAAAACTCGAACTCCATCTTTTTCTCTCTAAAACCCAAACTCCATCTATCTTTCAAACATAAGAAGGTATGCTCGTGTTCGAGCTCAAGCTAAACTCCTTGATTGGTAAACTCACCGATAAGCGAAGAGAGAGAGAGAGATGGAATTTGAATATGATGTTATTTTAATATTTGTTTGAATAAAAAATTTATGGTAAAAAATGTCCAATAGTTATAAGATAGAAAAGATGGGGCCTATTTTTTACAAGTAATATGTTCACTTCTTTAGTCACATGAAGTATGGAAGTTAAAAATAAGAGATAAGAAGATATTTTTCCGATTATAATAAGGGATGGTAGACAAAGAGAGAATGAGTAGAAAGGAGGTTTAGAGAGAGAGTGTAAATTGGTGTAATGCAAAAGGCAGATTTAGAGAGAGAAAGTGTTCACTAGGTGGGGTGTATTTGGACAAGTCCGTGGGTGCGGGAGACCGTCTTTGAGCTTCTTCCAGACTTGTGTTTTCTTGACAACACAATACACTTGACTCCTCCACAGTGACCTGCACTATCTTAACAGTTGTTTTTGCATCATGAATATGGAAAGTGCTCAACCACTCTCTCCCTCTCTTTCTCTCTCTAAATTTTTTCTCTATTTAAGCCCACGATCTTCAATGGCAATGCACCTGAGTTGTGGGTGTTGAGGAGTTTGATTGGAGGAGTTTTGTTGGCTCTCTCTTTTTAACTATCAAGCCCGCTTTTGTCGTGTTAGAGAGAGAGAGAAAATGGATATTGAGGGAAGAGGAAATGTTAAAGGGGAGAAGAGGTATTTGGGTGCATCGGTGGATTGGAAGGGAAGGCCTTGCAGGCCCAACCATGGAGGAATGACAGCTGCAGCCTTTGCATTAGGTCTCTCTCTCAAGTTCAATTTATACTTTTCTCTTGCTCCACTGAGTTTAATCTCTCTTTCAACAAAATCTCTCTCTCTCTCTCTCTC
>NW_006497421.1:1605733-1616889 GCF_000471905.2 Amborella trichopoda
AATCTCTCTTCTAACAAATACTCTCTCTCTCTCTCTCTCTCTCAAAGTTTAATTTCTACTTTTCTTTGTATCCACTAGTTAATCTCTCTTCTAACAACTTACTCTCTCTCTCTCTCTCTCTCTCTCTATCAGTTTTCAATTAATAACAGTACACTCTCTTCAAAATGTCTCTCTTAAACTCAAATGTAAGACCTCTCTCTCTCTGGTTTTGTCATGAAATCCAACTCTCTCTCTTTGTACAGGACTGCAAGCGTTTGAGATCATGGCAATAGCAGCAGTGGGGAACAACCTAATAACCTACGTGTTCAATGAGATGCACTTTTCTCTCTCTAAATCAGCAAACATTGTGACCAACTTTGTGGGCACCATCTTTCTCCTCTCCATTCTCGGTGGTTTCCTCGCCGACTCCTACTTGGGAAGCTTCTGGACCATCCTCATCTTTGGATTCGTGGAGCTCTCGGTATGATGCCTTCTGCTCCCTCTCTCTCTCTCTCTCTCTACACTTTCTAGAGAGAGAAAACGTGCAACTACCCTAACTTTCTCATTTCTTTTTGCACATATTAAAAATGCATAAAAGTAAGATCATATGCGACTTTTTAGAGAGAGAAAATGTGCCATGCTCTTTTTCATTCCCACTCATTACTTATGAGTTGCTTGTTGTGGTTTTCATTCTCATTAACGATTTTAAAATTCACTGATCATTTAAAAAAATGGAGTCAGACTTATCTTCTCCAATTGAATTTTTTTTTAAAAATAATAATAATAAAAAAAAGCTTTAATACAAGGTGTCCATTGTGAATCGCATCCTATAAAATAATATCTGTTTTTTATTTCATTTTTAAAAGTTGAAATGTTTGTAAATTTGTTCGATCTACATTATTTTTAAAACTATAAATTTTGTAAATAAAAATAAAAACAAACTTTTGATCGGTCACTAAGAGCTTTCAACTCCAACGTTGTATCATTTGCCTGGATTTAAAAATACGCCTTACTTTGATTGTCTTGAATAAACCTCACTAAATTTGCTTTCTACAATGATAACATACGCACCTGTGAATCATTTTTTTATTCTTTTTTTTCATGTAATATGATCATTAAAGAGAGGTCTATTACAGCAAGTCATTTCAAGAAGGATGAGTCATTTCCATGGAGGAAAGATGGGTCTAAGAAAAAGAGGCCACTCATTTTCCATTTTGAAGATAAAAATTAAATCCAAAACCAAAAGAACATACTTTGATAATTAGGGTTTGTTTGCTGACGCGTCGCGTACATGCACCAGGCAAAAGCATAAAGATATGCTTCTAGCAAGAGAGAGACTCCTTTAGAGAGAGATCAGGTCTAGTTAGGACTGCCAATGAGCCAGGTGGTCCAGTTGGGTTACAACGGTTTGCAGTCAGGCCGGGTCGGGTCCCCACAAGGGGTTGCTGCATGGCTCTAGCCCAACTTTTATATATATATATATATATATTTTTTTTTATTTATTTTTTTTTATTTTTTTCTTTAATTAGCCGATCGTGTTGGCTAGGCAGGGTTGGCAATGAGTTGTGCCATCTGGTTGGCCTGGCCATAAAAAAAAGAAAAGAAGGTCTTAGCCACAAACCGGAGCTCATGGGCCAGGCTAGGGTTAGAGCCAGCATAGTTTGGCTATTTTTTTCTTATTTTCTTTTTAACTTTTTGGTCATTGTTTTTAGCTCGACCAGGTCCTGGCCCATTGCCACCCTTTATGGCTATGGGTCAGTTTTGCCCAATCTAAAAAGCTAGTGGTGGCCGTGCCGGAAGTATTGGCTAGGTAGGACTAACAATGAGTTGGCTGACCTGGTTGGCCCAAGCATAAAAAAGTAAGGCCTTAGCCACAAACTGGAACCCAAGGGCCAGACTAGGGATAGTGTTAGCATGGTTTGGCAGCTATGTTATTTATTATTTTTTTTAAAAAAAATTTCAATGTTTTTAGCCCGACCGCCCCTGGCCCATTGCCACCCTTTTTATCGCTGCGGGTCCCTTTTGCCCAATATGTACCGGGGTCATGGTGAACATATGGGACCCTCGGCCGGGCCCGGCCCATTGGCAGCCCTCTCGTATCTTATGTGGATAAAAAAGAGATGCCACTCACATATATTTCGTGTACTTGTTAGCGAGAAAGAGATAGAACCGGTCGTCCACTAATTAATGCATTAATAACTTTCCCAAACCCCCACTTTCTCTCACTCCACCCTGCTAATCTTTGACTTAACCCCTCCAAATCCTCATAAACTATGTTTTCTTTCATAAGCTATCTACTTTTTTTCCCCTTAAAAACAATAAAATACTAGGCCTTTCATTTCCTAGTAGAAGGAGGTTGTAAGTGTTTCATGAACTGAAATTCAAAATTCAAAGTTAAAAAAAAAAATTCTCGAACTTTACAACTCACTCTAAACTATTTAATTTCTCTTTTAATAGCTAGTAGCAATTGTGACCTCTTATAACAAAGATAAATAGTCTTATAGTATACAATCTCTTTTCTTCTTGTGCTCAACCTGTTTTTTTTCTTTTTCCGTGTGGTTTGTTTAAGGCTAAGGCATTAAACAAACCAAACAAGTGCGCACCTTCAAATGGTATCGAAAGGTGTTGTTTAAGTACTAAAAATCTTTGGGATGATCTAAAAATTTATTTTTATTTTTTATTATAAAATTTAAAGCTTTAAAAATAGTGTAGACCGAGCCGAACATTTAAAAATTGATGGTACATTACAAGATGTACTATTTTAAATACCTGAAATTTATTTCTTCTCGTAGCCATACATTTTGAGGTCGAGATGATTGTTTGAGAATTTTTTGACATGGAACAACCTCTTCTAATGAATTTTTGTGGTCCATCCTAATTTGATTGTTTAAAGTGTCATCTTTATATAAATATTTTGCCTTTTCTCGTTTCTTTTTTTTTTCTTTTTTTTTTTCTTTTTTTTATCGTTTTTTTTCTTTTTTTTTAAAAAAAATCCACCAATTCCCCATCTCCCTACTTTCTCTCACTGAAAACTCACGGTCTGTCTCACACTTCAGGGATTCATACTCCTATCAGTGCAAGCCCACCTCCCCCAATTCAAGCCCCCATCATGCAACATGATAACCCAGCCTCAGTCTTGCCAAGAAGCCCAGGGCTTTCAAGCCCTAATCTTCTTTGCTGGCCTTTACATGGTGGCCCTGGGAAGTGGCTGTGTAAAACCCAACATGATTGCTCATGGTGGTGACCAGTTTAGAGAGAGAAACACACAAGACTTGAAGAGAGAGAAACAGCTCTCAACTTATTTCAACTGGGCTTATTTGAGCTTTTGCTTGGGGGAGCTTGTGGCTCTCACTCTACTGGTTTGGGTTCAGAGCAAGGCCGGGATGGACGTCGGGTTTGGGGTTTCCGGCGTGGCCATGGCGTTGGGCCTGGTTTCTGTGGTCTCGGGTGCACCGTTTTATAGGAACAAGCCTCCACAAGGGAGCATCTTCACACCTATTGCTCAGGTATGAAACTCTCTCTCTCTCTCTCTCTCTTGCGTTGTGAGTATTCAAATTGCTCCATTTTAATGTTCACAAGACAATAAAAATAAATGTGCAGTACTTTGTTAATTTTACCCTTTGGGGGTGAAATGATCAAAGTAACCCTAATCATTCTCCTTCCCAACACAAAGTATGGGTATGGGTAGTTTGGGAATTTTTAAGAACTCTTTTTTGAGGAAGTGCATGACTGATATAGATATTTAAATGCATATCTTTATATATAGATTATAATTTTTTTGACCTCTTGAGTGATGTTGTAAGGGATTTCAACCCCCCTTTTTCAATATTTTGCCTTTTTGTTGTGGTTCTTTTCTTTTTCTTTTCCCACAAACAAGATCCCGGGGTTAAGAGGATGGATGGATCTTCGAGGGCATGGCACGTGGTGATTTGGGACGATCCGAGTCGTGGTTTTGGATTATTTCTAACAAATTTGCATATCATAATATATCAATTTATATATTTTTTTTGGATAATTCCGTGGGGCAAGATAAGAAGCCTTTGTCCGTTTTTTCAAGTAGATTAGGAGTTTGCTTTTTTAAATGTATTAGTGTATATGTCGATTTACTTTGTGTACATAAGCGACACATTCACCTATAGCTATTCTTGGATATAAATTTAAAGATTAAGGGTTCTCCATTCATTGCACTCAAATTCGACAAGTCTTTTCTCGAGACTTTTATACAAGGAAATGACCCACTTCTAGACGAGACTGCTGATTGCACATTTTGTGCATGTTAAAGATCTCATATCCACTTATTTATCCATTTGAAGGGAATGGGTTGTACCGAACTGGTTTCAGGAAGATAATGAGTATCATATCAGTCCCCATTAAAACTCCACATTTTCATATCATTTTTTTTTATTATTACTATTTTTTTATATCCACGGTTTTGAATGATCCAAGCCCATCTAGATTGGTGATCCAACGAGCTGACGCGGATCCGCGGATGATCTGAGTGTTTTACTTTTAAATATTTAAGGGTTTGAATCTGGGTGCCATTTTGATTTCTTTATGTGCTTTCACAATTTACGAATCTTTAAAATAATCTTGAGTCTTAACTACTTTAACATTAGTAATAAACACAAATGCAATGGCAAACACAAAGGTGAACAACCACGATCACTCAAAGAATTATGGGAATGATTAGGTGCTCCCGCAAGAGCAAAAGGTACGCTTACTCCTGGTAGCGAAAAACATGGAGGGCATTTTATGTAACTCATTCGGATCGTTCTTTGCTCTAAAAAACCGATCTGCCCAGGATTTAATCCGGTTAGGCTGTCAGATCTAGGTCTTCAAGAGCTCTAAATTATTTTTGAAATTGATGATCTAGTGATTGCAATGTGTTTCTCAAATCTTTAGAAACCAAATACCTCTGATCAAGCAAGTGTTTTGCCTGAGGGAGTACTTATAAAGTCTACTTTGCTGGTGCATTGTATTTGCTCACCAAAATTTGTTTTGTGGAGAATTAGGGTGGCAATGTGCCTGGTGTTTGACCGGGTCTAAAACCTAGGTGTGTGGGCCTAGGCAAAGTGTCATCATCATCATTGTCGGAGTTTTTTTTCAACTAATTGAAGTCCGCTACACGAATATTTGGCTATTATTCTACTCTATTAAAGATCATGCCCTCAATGAGGCCATAAGTTCTCAAAACAAAGTGCCACAACATAGCCTAATTTAGCCTTAATTTCTTCATAATAAAAACCACACGTTCAATGATGCCATAAGTCCCAAAAGCACAGCGTCATCACCTAGCCTAATCCTGCCCTAATTTCTTTGTGAATTAAAGAGTTTATCTGCATAACCCAGCCCAACCATTAATGGTGAGTGGTGGGGCACCTAGCCCAAGAGTAGGGTTGGACCTCTTAGGTCCCAAGCTGGTCTTGGGTCACGATAGGCTGTTGCAACCTTTAGCTTCGTTATAGCTTGTCTCGTCACTATCGCCAACCAGTAGGCAATCAGCCACTCTAGCACGCTTCATTACTGTAGTAATACCATAGCATAACACGAGATCGTAGGCTACAAGAAATATTTTTGTTTCAAGCTTTGTTTTTTGTGTAAAATTGTGAACCTCTCGGGAGGTTCAAATTGGCACTGCCTGTTTAGATCCAAACCCGTGCCATTTCTGATTTTGGTTGGTTTTGGTTCATCCAACCAGATATTTTGAAAAAGATAAAAAATAAATGATATAAAATTTCAAAAAATAAGGGATTATTTTCTAATATGTTTTTTAATATTTTTTTATCATTTTGGAAAAGATTGGAAAGTTTTTTTTTTGCCATTAATACTTATTTTTACATTTTTTTCATCTTATTTAAATATTTCAAAAATACCCTTGAGTACAAATCGATTTTTTTAAAATCCAATTTTTTTCACTATTTTCAACATCATTTGGATATGCTTTATTTAATCATGCGTTAAAAACACTTTTCGTTTTTTTATATATTTTTTTAATATTTCTTTTACTAGCCAGTCGTGACTTCGCCGATTAAACTAGTTGAACCGATCGGTTTACCAGTTACTCGATATTGGCTAGTTTTCGAGGCCGGTTCGATTTTTCAAATAATAATGGGATGTTATGTTAATGCATCCGGCACCGAACCACCGATTTCCCAAATGCCATTTCCTCAATATTTCTTTTTTCTATGTTGAACATTGAGGTAAATAATAAGATATGCAGGTTTTAGGGACATGTGCCTGAAGGAGCAATTGTACAATTTCCTTCAACTAGAGCACCGGATCTCGCTCTCTCACTTACTCTTTTTTTCTTTTTCTTTTTTTTACGCCAGAGAAAATCAAATATTTTGCCAACAAAAAGGATCTTTCTTTTATGTAGGTTTTTGTGGCTGCCATCACCAAGAGAAAGCAAATATGCCCCTCTAACCCTGAGCTTCTTCATGGGAACCGCAGTGACGACAGGCCAGGCCCCAACGGTGGTAACCTCCTTCATACTGACAAATTCAGGTATAAAAAATATTCATAACCATTTCCATTCTCTAAATTAAGCTTCTCCATGGAAAGAGCTGAGGGTCTGAAGGTTGAAGGTATTTTGGTTATTTTGATATTTTAAGATCATTTTTTAATATCCTTGAGTAAAATAATGTTAGTGGACTTTCTTTCCCTGTTTTAAGTAAGTTTTTTAAAATATGGGAGTTGTAAATTTGGGGTGGAGCTTTACTTTATTTTATAAAGCCTAGGCCTTATAGGAACTTCATCCAGTGTAAAATGGCAACTACGATATACATGTAGTCTATGGCATATTTACCTAGATATGAATGATCTCCACCGCCTATCATTTTAGATGGATGATGATTGCTTATGTGATGTTGTAGAGACTTTCTTTAAGTTCGTATTTTAAAGCAAGGTTAGTCAGGACTCACTAGGGTCCCAAGCCCGAGTCATACAAATCGTGTCAGACTCGACCTAATATGAACACTAAAACCTTAAGAATTGCTACGATGACAAGTTCCATAACAACCTATAAAATAAAAATGACTTATGGAGTTCGAGTAACTCGAACGATTTTGAATCGAACCTTTCTAACACTAAGTCAAACATCTCCCTTTTTTTTAAGTGAACATATATGCATGAGCCAGAAGGCAGCTGATGATAGTTACATGTAGTCACCTCTTAACTATTGAGAAAAGCTAACTTTTTGATGATGGGACATATAGGATGGGATGCGAAGAAAAAAAGGGCCATTTTGTTCATCTTTGCCCCCTCTTTTCCACAAAGCATATATACATAGTTGTCTGATGAACAACTTAGGAAAAGATGATCAATGAACTATGGAAAAAGGTGGAATCTTGGTTTATTTCTCCTTCCCTTTATGAGCACATTATTTCCAAATTATCCCCCTCTTTTTCATATATTCTGTCCTGTCCTTGTTCTTAACCATGCTTTTTTAGTATTAATCAAAATTTTGAACACCTATTTAGGATTTTAGCTTCTTAGCTTTGAGGCAAATTTCTGTGCAGTATTTAAAAACCCGGACCGGCAGGTTGGATCAGTCGCCAGCTGAACCGATCTAAATCGCTCATTTGGGCAGGATCGAACCAATTCTCAATTGTGAGAATTGATCCCAAAATTTTTCAATATAATTTTAAAATTGGACAAAACTTAAAATTTGAAAATAAGAAAGGGGGTAGGAAATGGACGATTTCAGCCGATCAAGATTGTCTGATTCCTTGATAAAATCGTCCAGTTCTCTAACATAATCGACAATTTTTAGAATGTTGAATCTGAAATTAAACACAATGGATCGAGAAGCACCCCTAGAGCCCTATGTTTAAGGTATACTATATAACTCAGGTTGGGTGGCTTGATTGGTTATGGTGTTGATGATTGATCCTATGCTGATGACTGCAATGATGTGTCTTAGGCTCAAATCCAATGCTAATCAACTCAGCCAATAAAAAAAAAGAAAAGAAATCTAAGTGTGGTTGCGGTGCCTTATGTGTATGTACGTGTATGATTTAACCTGATCAGCATCCTGCAAACCATGCAGGTTTCTGGATAAGGCTTGTATCAAGATCGAAGGCCATGGAAGCTCCGAGGAGAGCTCATGGGGACTTTGCACGGTGACCCAAGTCGAGCAAGTGAAGATCATACTCTCTGTCACTCCCATCTTCGCATGCACCATAATATTCAACACAATATTGGCACAGCTACAGACATTCTCTGTCCAACAGGCCAGTGCCATGAACCGACGTGTGTCCAACGACTTCGAGCTCCCTCCGGCCTCTCTCCAAGCCATTCCATACCTTCTGCTAGTCTTCTTTGTTCCCCTTTATGAGAAAACCCTAGTCCCCATGGTCCGCAGGATTACAGGAAAAGAGTCGGGGATCTCCCCCCTCCAAAGAATCGGATGCGGCCTCTTCACCGCCACTTTCTCAATGGTCATAGCAGCTTTAGTTGAGAACAAGAGGAGGAAAATAGCTCTAGAATCAAATCAAATACTCTCAGTTGGTTGGATAGCCCCTCAATTCCTTATATTTGGCCTCTCAGAGATGTTCACTGCAGTTGGGCTCATTGAGTTCTTCTATAGGCAATCTATAGCAGGGATGCAATCCTTTTTGACAGCCATGACCTACTGCTCATACTCATTTGGGTTCTTTTTGAGCTCATTGTTGGTTTCATTAGTGAACAAGTTGAGCAAGCATGGGTCACACATGGGCTGGTTCTCTAATAATGACTTGAACAAGGATAGGTTGGACCTATTCTATTGGTTGCTAGCAGCATTGAGCATAATTAACGTCTTCAACTATTTGTTTTGGTCTAGGTGGTATTCTTATAACCCATCAGTAGCACCATCTTCTCCACCAAAGGATTATTCAGAGGAAAACCTTGATTTCAGCGCTTCTAAGCATTTTGGACCTACCAATATGTAAACCTCCCACCCCTCTCTCTCTTACAGCACAATGTTGGTGTTAGGCCTATATGAATGTCCTTCACCTCAACTATATATATGTTTCCCCTTTGTGGGGCTCTTTTGTAACTAACAGTTAGTTGAAAAGCAATGAAAGTAAGCAGTATCTATAGTTTCTATACTTAAATCATGTTCTCCTTTAATTATTTGTTGTTCTATCCCCCACTGGGAAAGAATATTAAAGTGAGAAATCATTTAACTAAGTGAACTCGACCAAATGCCAAGAACTATTTTCTTTCCCTAGTTTGTCTTCCTTTGCTTTTGGGGCCTTGGTGTATTAACTTATTGGGGGAAAAAAAACTCATTTGCATACTTGGTGGAATTTGGCTTATCCTAACCGAACCTTTGGTGTGGGTTCGTTACGCATTTGTGTTGTTTGGAGAAGCTTATTTGTCTTATAATTTGGGGTCTTCATATATCTTTAGTTTTATTGTTTGCGCTTGGGACGCAGGTATCCGATAAAAAAACCCAGTTGTCATATAAGTATTGTTTTAAAGGGAAAAAAAAATCCCCTTATAGTTTGAATAATGAATTAGGTCTATGAGGTTTTAGACCTTACGAAAAGTGGATCTTATGTTTAGGACCTAACCTATATCCGCTCTTGTTCGAATTCAAGTTATCCCATGACAGAGGATTACAGCACAATTGAAAATACTCGAATGAAACCACACACGCACCGGATATCATGTAAACACATGCACACGAAATCTAAAGCGAGAAAATTCAATATATTAGAGAAAATAATATAATACAAAATACTCACAAACACTTATGCCTTTCTCTCTCTCTCTCTCTCTCCAACTCACGCCAAGCTCATGCTAATGCCCTCTCTATCACTCACATTACTCCCGTATTTATCAAGCCTTAAAAGAGATGAGTAGAAACAAAAGAAGATGAGAACTTTTATTACAATAACCCAACCCTAAAAGAACTCTAAACCTAATCCATTTAACTTCTAATCCCATTTCATTCCAATCTTAACCTAACGAAAAATCTTAAGCTTAGGTGGTCCCTCAACCTTATCACTATCTAACCAATAAGCCCAACATCATTAGAACTCCAATAGATAAGTCCTCATATTTAAAGGTGAAGGTTTCTACACTTTCCCTACTACTGTATATAATTTATGTACTTCCCCATGCCGTCCTCCAATTTATATCAAACTAGTTGAATTACGTGTGTTCTGTGTAGAACATAGTGATTGTTCATGTAAATAATCACATATATATTTAACTTATGGGTTTTTTTGTTATCGTGAAATGAGCCTGTGATTTAGTGATGGGTGATCAGGTATATATGCATCATATTTTCATTTTTTTCTTGGTCATTGTGTGTGTTTGTTTTTGGGTAAGTAAAGTGGTAAGTTAGTGGGGATTTGGGCCCCTACTCTTTGGTGATAACGGAGTCAAAGACTTCACCACGGGGCTCGACAATACTACCGTTAAGGCCCCAGGCCATTCTCAAAGTGGTATGTCAATGGGGATTTGGGATCCCTACCCTTTGGTGAGAATGGAGTCGGAGACCTCCCCATAGGGCTCGTCAATATCACCGCCAAGGCCCCAAATAATTCTCGAAAATGCATCATTGTGGTTAAAAAAAAATTTTAAATCAATGGGGATTTGGGCCTCTACACTTTGGTGAGAATGGAGTCAGAGAGTTCACCATGAAGCTTGGCAATACCACCGCCAAGGCCTTAGATCATTCTCAAAATTTATATATCAACTAAGTACTAATTCTCGATGAAGCTGAATGTAAAGTATTTTGACTGCTTTGTGTTCCAATTTTTTCAAGATACAGTATTAGATTCTAAGTAAATTTGCATTGGGTTCATTAAATTGTATGTTGATTTAATATGGAAGTTCTTAAGATCAGGAATACGCTAAATTCTAGTATATTGTAAGACCAGAAAATAACCAAACTCAGGTTGGCAAACCCTGTATAGTCATGTGCAAAACACACTTAAACGTATTTTGCTGACAGTAGAACGGTAGGGTTTGAGTCCTAACCATATTGCTGACAGTCGTTTCTCTTTAAAACAGTTTGAAGTCTGTTGTGGGAATGGAGATGGGAGTAGGAATAACATAAGCGATCATGTAAATATGCAATGGGACCTGGCACTGGACCCGGACCGGAACCCAACCTCAACCCGGACCTAGACCCTGACCTTGACCCGGACTTGACTGGATCTGATTGGACCCGACCTATATAT
>NW_006497421.1:1625660-1646345 GCF_000471905.2 Amborella trichopoda
CAGGGGTTAAGGGAGAAGTTTCTGCATGCACTAGTATCCCTAGTATGTTACTAATTTTATGCTTTATTGTAATCCATGTATATTGATATACTTATTCCATGATAATTCTATGTTTATCCTTTTGTGTGATGTAAATTAAATGTTGAATGGCGGTTCATACAGGGAAAGAACATATCAATATTGGCATATTCATTCAAAAAATGAAAATTCTTAATGGAGTACCCTCATTTCTTATTGAATTCCTAAAAAACAATATTTATAATGAATTTTAATAATTTTTTCGGATTTTTTTGAAGCTTTATTCTGACCGATTCACCCGATTCCCGATCCGGATCGCCGATTCGCCAATCCGGATCGGTTTTTTGAAAGCCCGATCCGGGTCACGGATCCCGTTTTTAAACCATTGCGTAAAACCATTTTTTCTCATCTCCATATATTTTGAGGTTGAGAATCGAAGGTTTTTAACATCGAAATAACCTCTTCTAATAAATTTTTAAGGTGCGCCCCTCGTATAAACTTGGGGATGTATATGTTAGAGCGAGTCTCCATTTCCAAATTCCATATTGGAAATGGATTTCCAATTTAAAACTTTGCAGGCATATTATGTAGACCAACATGATCATGAACTTTGAAAATGGTTCATTGTGTACTTTCTCCTACCGTTTATTTTAACTCTTCAAAGATCATCCGGTCTACAATGTTTTTGGCACTGCAAAGTCAGTGATGAGAGGCAAAATGGATTTACAATAATTTGTGATGTGTTTCAACTTTCAAGCCCTAAATCCCTCAAAAACCAACACGGACGTGTGAATCAACCAATTGTGATAGCATAGAGTAAACCATCATCATCATCAAAGCATTTTTCCAACTAATTAGGGTTACCTAAATGAATTCTAGTTTGTCATTTATCTCCATTAAAGGTCATACCCTCATAGAAGCCATAGGTCCCTATATTTTTTCTCAACACTTCCATCCATATCTATTTGGGCATGTTCCTTAACGTTTTTTAGCCTTCCATTTGAACTAACTCGTGCTTTCTAACATTTATTTTACTGGATCTACGAGCCTATCTAAATGTATTCTCTCTCTCATCTTATTTTTTATTAGTGTCACACAACAATTTTCTCAAATATATTCATTTATTAAGTCATTTACATAATTTTACTCTTTGATTTTCCTTTTTAAAGTCTACTCTTTGACTTTCCTTTTTAAAGTCCAACAACTAAAAATGATTGAAATTTTGGTCGAAAAATTCAATGAAATTTTGTACCATATAGTTACACAAACACAAGGTTTTGCCCAATGTACAAGCCCCTTTGGACACTGCGTCACAAATTACAGATGTTATATTCCAAAAGTGTTCCAAAAAATAAAAATAAAATATTCTCTACAGTCTCCTTTGGACACTGCTCAAATTACAACTATTGTGCTCCAAAAAAACTCAAAAAGAAAAATTATTTCCTATCTTCTAAAAATAAACCCATAAATTACAGACTTTTTAAAGTGTTTTCTTTTTTGTTACAATAATTTCAAAGTATAATCTATTATTTTTACAAAAGCTAAAAATAAAACTCTGTTGTAAAAGTTCCAAAATTACCCTGGCCTTCGGCCTCTATTCTCAATGGACTCATCAGAGGCGCATCAGCCACTCTCTCAAAGAAGTCCATCAACTCCCCATCAAACTCCAAAGAGAGGACGTCCCCGAAATTTCTCGAAAATCCGAGGTCGATTTCCTCTACCCTTTCATCTTCAATTTCGCCGAAACTTTCCGCTACGAAAATCTCGTTCGCCGCCTTGAGAGCGGCGGCCTGAATATCTCGCCGAGAATTCGACGCGGGCCTCGGCAGAAACTCGGCGAGTTCCGGGAAATTGAGCGCCGATTTGTTTCCCTTGAGGAAAAAAGCTGCCGAGTCATAGGCCCGGGCCGCCATTTCCGGCGATAAAAAGGAACCCAGCCAAATTCTCGTCTTTTTTTTCGGCTCGCGGATCTCCGATACGTATCGGCCCCAGCTTCGTTTCCGTACGCCCCGGAACGTGGTTTTCTGGTCGCCTGGGAGCTGGTTTCCGGCGGTTCGTTTCACCGGAAAATCTGTTCCGGCGAGTGATTCAGGGACGGGAGAGTTGGCCATTGTTGGGTAAGAAATGGCTCTAGAAGAAGGGGTATATCTTTTACCCTTTTTGAGGAAGAGGTTTGTTAATTGGGTTTAATGGGGAATTTTGGGTTAATATGATATTTTAGGGGTTTGGGGTCTTATGAGAACAGGCTTAATAGGGAATTTTGGCATTTGGGGTAAGCCGGAAATGAGGTTTAATGAGGGGTTATAGGTCACGGAAAATGAGATGAAAGTTGGGCTTTTGGGTGTCTCGAAAATGCGGTTTAACGAGGAATTTTTGGCTTTTGGGTTGGCCTGGAAATGGGGTTTAATGAGGAATTCCTGATTTTGGTTCGCCTGAAAATGAGCTCAATGTTGAATTCTGGCCGGTCGTTATGGGAACTCCAATCAAGAGACGATGACTGTAGCCGTAAAATGCAGTTCAACGGAGAGTTTTGGTGGGTACATGGAAAAAGACCATCAATGGGGAATTATGAAAAATTTAGACTTAAGAGCGTAGATTAGGAGTCGCCGGAAAATGAGTTTTGATGTTGAATTCCAGCCCGCTGATATGGGCACTACAATCAAGGGTCTATGATTTTCGCCGGAAAATGTAGTTCAATCCGGAATTTTGATGGGTGCTTGGAAAAGGACCATCAACAGGGTGTTGAAAGGAAATCAGGCTTGGAGATCAGGATTAAGGGTGGCTTGCAAATGAGATTTAATGGAGAATTCAGGTGACGAGGTCACCCCTAAAGAGAAGATTAAGACAAAGGTTTTCACAGAGAGAGAGAGATGAATCGGTGTTTTGGGACTAAGGTTTAGGCGTCTCTTTGGGAATAAAAATAATCACCATAGAGATTTGGACATAAAATGAGGCCTAAAGTTTGCAGGTTTTGAGGCATGAAGTGGAAATCAGTGGTGAGAGGAGATGGGTTTGTGTAGGGTATAAGAAGTAGAGGGGGGAGAAGCTGAGCTCTCACTAAGCTGGCATGTGGGGTAGGGTTTAGGGTTTAGAACTTTTGATTTATGCACGGAAAGGTACATATTCAAAGTATGAATGGATCTGAAGGGCCCCCAAAATCAATAATGAATTAAGCCATGAGGGAGTATGTGCAGTCTATATATTTAAAAGAATTGTCTTTATGTAGGGTAGGTATAAATAAATTTTTTCCTTTTTCCTTTTTTTTTTACCCTTCGGGTGCAGGGGCTGCCGCTTATGAAATTTGGTAAAACTACACCTCATAGCGTGCTGGAAAAATGTAGTTTTGGCATCGAAAACTTTATAATCCGCTAAATCTATATTTATGTTTTATTAAGGCTTGAAATCCTTTTTTTTTTTTTCATATCATGTCAATGAGATCGAGATTATCGGAATGTAAATTTTTTGGTGCGAAAGGTGATATTTGAGGT
This sequence comes from Amborella trichopoda, assembly GCF_000471905.2. The sequence goes on from NW_006497421.1 coordinate 1,629,167, forward strand.
GTGACTCTATAAAGCCGTGGCCTACGAAATAATTTCATTTTTATTGAAAGGATGCAGTTCCTATAAGGCCTAGGTCTTATGAAAGAAAATGCAAATCCTCACCTTGATACATAAAATACTTTGGGAATGGGAAATCTCTCCGATAGGCTCTAAAATTAATTGCCATCACTGATTAGAAAATTTGAAGCTCAAAAAACAGTACAGATCTTTCGGATCCATAAATATTTGAAAATAAACGCTCTTACAAATATATTATAATACACATATTTTAAAAAAACTCCTAATTTTTTTCACAACCATAATCGTCAAGGTTGAAAAAATCGATTCGAAGGTTTTCTAGGCTAGAACTACATTTTTCAATGAGTTTTTATGTGAGGCTTTGTTCTGGAGTGCTATTTCTTTTTAAAATGGTTTAATTATCAATTAGAGAGGAGTGGTTTGAATATGAAGAAGAAGCACGGAAGGTGAATATTTTTTAGTTTGGGGACGAAAATGTCCTTGATTTGCTTTTAAAATCATCAGCATGCCATGTGATCTTGTACACATAGTAAACCCACTTTGATTAATAAAAGCTCAAAGCTTTTGGTGTGATTCTTAATTTGGGTATAATTTTTATACACATGTTAACTATTGATATAATATCTTCGTACACGACTTTTGGAGTAATTGTAAAGATGGATATGATTTTACATACTCATTTACCTAAAAAAGGTTTTGTACACAAAATATGGACGAACTTTATTAGTAAGGGGAGCATTTCGCATGGGAAAAAGTTTATATGAGCGTGAGGTCTTAGAAAAATCAAATCAAGGCGCACCTCAAAAAATTATTAAAAAAGGTTGTTTTAATGCTGAAAAACCTTCAATTCGATCATCTCGATTTCAAGATGTAGGGACATGAGAAAAAATAAATTTCAAGTCTGAAAAATAGTGCATTTTGTAATATATTATCTAGATTGTCAATTTTAAGGATTTTAATTGTTTATAAATCAGCTCGATCTACACTATTTTTTAACTTTAGATTTCATAACTAGAGATAAAAATAAATTTTTAGACCATCATAAAGATTGATAATACTTAAAAAGTATATTTTGACACTTACTTGAAAGTGCATCCCATTTTGATTGTTTAGGGCCTCGGCCGCCTAATACAAACTACAACCTTGCTCATAGGGCTGCAGCTTTACATAATTAAATGTTGCCTCAGGATTAAAAATCTGTTTTCTTCTTCTTAGATCCATAATCATTGAGATGGAAATGATCAATTTGCAGGTTTAGCGTTGCATTATCCAACTGCATTTGAGTTTCCTACTAAATATTTTTCCATTATGAGAATTGAGACAGTAAATAGATTACCGGAAAATTCGTATCTCTAATGCTCAAGAGTCAAGAAGAGGAAATTGTGCGTCTCTGAAACGAGGTTCAAAGAAGATGGGTTTGTGCGTTCCCATTTGAACGTGTTTCCAAGCATTCCAATCCACCATGAAATTTCAAAAATACGATAAAAGAAAAAGGTTTATATAAGGTTGCACTGTTACACTATAGAAGTAAAGTTGACCTCAAAACTTCAATAGAAAAGAATTTTCTATAGTTTGACAACTTTCGGATTCATTTTTTCGACTTCAAGATATATGGATATAAAGAAAAAAAGATTTTTATGTCCGAAAAATGATGCATCTCTTAATAAGTTTTTCGGGACCGTCTACTTTCAAGATTTTCAAGTGTTTATACGTCTACATGATCTGCCCCATTTTTTAAATTTTAAATTTCATAATTAAGGTTGAACATGAATTTTTAAGCTATTCAAAAGTTTCGAGCACTGGAACTACATCTTCGGAAAAAATATAGATTTGCTCCTCACTTGTATTGTAGAAAGTGGGCACTTTATACAAACCTCACCTCGAATCTTCGTTTGGAATGCACTTTAGGCATCAAGAATCTCTATGATAGCTCTCAAACCCATTTCTCACATTTACTATGAAATTTAAAGCTAAAAAATGATATAGATCTCGCAGACCCATGAATATTTATTTTTAAGACAAAATAAACAGTTTCGATAATACGCTCTACTATAAACTATTTTTAAGGCTTGAAATACATGTTTTTTCTTTTTTATTTTTCACGACCACAATCGTGAAAGCATAGATAACCGATCTGAAAGGTTTTTTAACATCGGGACAAGTATTTTCAGTAAGCTTTGAGGTGGGCCTTCACTTATTTTAATAGGACTTGAGCCCTATAAAAACATTCTACCTTTCAAAATGGACATTTTTCGACATTATAAGGTATGGAGTGCAGTTCTCAAAGTAAAATCAGTTATGTGATCGAATAGGTTTAGTTTGTCATTGCATGGGGATGGGACGTCATATAACGCGTTTAGACAGGCTGGAGTGCATTTAAACTTCGAAGGACATATCAATGCCTTTTAAGGTTTGAAGGGTTAGAGAGAGAGAGAGAGAGAGAGAGAGAGAGTAAATTTAGTCAATTGTAGTAAGGGAGTATTCAGTAGCTGTCTCTACAACGAACATATCCTTATCTAGACCTACACTACTTACTTTCCTTGTAACTTCCACCCTCTCTCTCTCTCTCTCTCATACGATGTTCATAAGAGGAAAAAGTTTGAGATCGTTAGGTGCACCCTAGGAAAAAGTTTATATAAGGTTGCAACCTTAAAATAAAATGTAGACCACCTCAAAAATCTATTGTAAAAAGTTGTTTTATTGTTGAAAACCTTCTAATTGAGCTCTCGGCATCGAGTTGTATGATTATGAAAAAAAAAAATATTTTGAATTTCAAAAATAATGTATTTTACAACACATTATCTCGATCATACATTTTCAAAGTTTTCAGATTGTAATTATTTTTAGAGTTTAAAATTTTATAATTAGATATAAAAATAGATTTTGAGATAATCTTAAGAATATTTTACATCAATATTATATGTTATGATCAAATTTGAAGGTGCGCCTTAATTGGATTGTTTAAGGTTGCAACCTTATGAAACCACACCCACTATAAAAATGTGAAGGATATTGTGTTTGATGTAGGGGTGACAATAGATCCGGACTCGACTCATACCCGCCGGGTATACACGATATGTGTCGGGATATGAGTCCAAGTTTTGGACTTGCGGGTAGGGTTTGGGTCCAATAAAGGATATCTGAATAGTCCTGAATCCGAGTATGGGTCCTGCTATACTCGACCCGACAGGTACTCAAACCCGAATTTTTAATTTACCCAAAGCCCAAAGCCCCAACACTAAAAATCATTTTAATACCTTTCGTCTTCACTTAGTTCCCCAAACGGCCAAACCCCATCATCATCCTCCCTCTCTGCAATTCTCCCTCTCTCAGTTTCTTAGAGACATAACTATCTCTCTGGATCTCGAATGTCTCTCTCTCTAATCACCCACCCCTAAGAAATCAATTCTATGTTATTCACCATTGTAGGTTCCAAAATATGAAGCTCATTGTGAGGGTGGCAATGGACCAGACCAGACCCGGGACCCAACGGGTATGGGTATAGGTCCAACTTTTGGACCCGACGGGTCGCGGGTCCAAAATCTAGACCGAAATATATTCAGGTCTGGGTCTAGGTCCAGCCTGAGCAGACCCATACCCAACCCATTGCCACCCTAGTTTGATATAGGGATGGCCATGGTCCCGGACCTGGAATCGACCTGGGACTTGAGGGGTAGGCCCGAGCTAGGTCTGGTATGGGTCTAAAAATTATATCCCTGAGGATTGGGTTTGGATCCAAATCTTGGACCTGAGCACTATTTGTGTCTGCGTCTGCGTTTGGGTCCAGATCCGGCTGGACCCAAACTCGACCCCACATGTTGCCACCCCTAGTTCAATGTTGAAGGACCCACCATTCAATCATCTCGACCTCGATCTCAAGATTTATAGATATGAGAAAGAAAAAAAAAACAATTTGAGTCTAAAATTAATAAATCTTGTAACAAGTTATCTGGATTATCTATATTTAAGATTTTCAAATATGGATGTGGTTGGCATAAGGTTGTAACCTTAAACAATGAAAGTAACGTACACCTCCAAACTTTATTATGAGATGCAATTTTGGTATTGAAAATTTTTAGGATGGTGTGAGAACCTATTTTTATTTTTAATTATAAAATTTTAAACTCCAAAAAATGGTTTAGATCAAGTAGATTTATAAACACATGAAAATCCTGAAAATAGACGGTCTAGATGTTGTTTTGCAATATGTACTCTTTTTAAAACTTGAAATCTATTTTTTTTCTCTATATCTATAGATCTCGATGTTGAGATGATCATTTCATTTTTTCCAACATCCAAACAACCCTTTTTGAAGGATGTTAGACGTACATTTTTATTCTACATTTTAAGGTGTCAGCCTTGTATAAAGTTTTTCCTTTAAGTATTTATATATCTGCTTGATCCATATTATTTTAAAATTTATAATTTTATAATTAGGGATAGAAATAGATTTTCGAGGCATCATAAGGTTTACGATGCCCGAATTACATCTTCAAACAAATTTCAGAAATGCATCGTACTTCTGCCATAAAAATAGCACATCTTTTACAACCCTCACCTTTTTAAAAAATGGTGAATATGAATATTAAAAAGTAATTTTAAAACAAAAATAATATTTTTTTGATAGTTTTTGTAACACTTTTGGATCTAAGTTTCGGTGGTACTATCACTTTTTTACATCCATAGACTCATTCAGTTCTTCACAAAACCGATCCACCGAACCAGATTCCTCACCCAAAATGAGAAAGGAAAGCTTTATATGTTCCCCCTGCAACATAGAAGTTCTATGTTCCCCCTACCATCCAGCCGTTTATTTTTTATCAAGAGAGCCACTCACCGTTTGATCTTAGATCCGAGTTCTCAAAATGTTTTATTTTTTAGTTTTTTAATACAATTTTTTTAATATAAAATTTGGTACGTGCCATCTTCTCATTGGGGAGCACCTATAAAAAATATTAACAATTATTTTTCGATAAAATATAATGATCAAAATACCCCTTGAATCTTTCAGGGGTATTTTGGTTATTTTATTTTATTGAAAATATTTCTTTTATATTTTTCATTAGTACGAGTTTAATATAAGAATGGACGTCCAAATTTTGGTGTCAAAAAAATTATAGAAAAAAAATTAAAAATAAAATAGTATAGAGACGTGACATTATGATTGAGGCAATCTTAGCCCTCCATTAAAAAATGGACAGTTGGATAAGGGGGAACATAGAACTTCTATGTTGTAGGGGGAATATAGAAAGCTTTCCCAAATAGGAATTAGTATGATTTAGATGGACTTGTGTAGTTCTGTTTGAGAATTGAACGAGTCTGTAAGAGAACCAATCGTTCACTCGGACATTCTTAGGTTTTAAATATTGCTATTTATTGTAAAGGTTTTATCAAATGGAAAGAAATATGACTATTTACTACTGTTAAGGTTTTATCAAATGGAAAGAAAGAAACATACAGTATGAACACCATACAATAGCACTATGAACACCATACAATAGCTTTCTAAACCCACTCCAAACAACAAAAAACAAAAACAAGTAAAAGAATCTCACTTTCATTCATGTCTTTAGAAGTGGAAAAATAGTGAAAGATTCTCTCTCTCTCTCTCCAATCTTTTCTATCATTAAGAAATAAGTAACGACACTCGCCCCATTTCTTGTAGGTTTATGAATTCTAACTAATCACTAAGAAACAAAGAACGATCCTATCAAATAATGACTCTATCTCCCTCCATCTCATCAAAAATCTCTCTCATCTCTCTACAGAAGTAAGGTACACTAGAAAAGAGTGTTTCAAAGTCGGAAAGTGCTCTAATTGATCATCTGGATCTCAAGATGCATGGCTGAAAAATAAAATGATTTTTAAAATCATACAAATAGTGCAACTTGTAATAAGTTATCTGGACCGTCTATTCTCTAGAATTTCAAATGCTTATAAATCTATTCGATCTGCACTAGTTTTTAAAGTCTTAATTTTTTAAAAAAATTACATAAATATCTATTTTAGTTTCCTCATTTCCAAAATAACGAATACTCTCAGTTATTTCCAGTATATCTGTTTTTTGGACTTCATAACAATTTTTTTTAAAAAAGATGAAACTACCTATTTTCGGTTTTTTTAAAAACCGAAATCAAGCCAATTCCGATTTTTGAAAAACGGTTCTTCAATAACCAAAGATTTTTTTCTCTCTCTTATGAGTCATCTGCGTATTCTCTCGTTATATTTCTCTCTCTCTCTCAAACCCCTTCTCTATCTCTCTGAAACCCTCTCTAACCCCCCTCTCTCAATCAGAGACCTCATTTCTCCTTGAAACTTCTCTCTCGGAAACCATCTTTCCTAATCAGAGAGCCTTTCTCTATCTCTCTAAAAGCCTCTCTCTCAAACCCCCTTCAATCCTTCAGAGACCCCCTCTCTCCCTGTGAAACCTTTTTTGCTAATCGGAGGGGCCTTCTCTATCTCTCTGAACCCCCCTCTCGCCTTGAAATATTTCTCTCTGAAACCATCTTTGGTAATCGGAGAGTCCTCTCTCTCAAACCCCCCCTCTCAATCAGAGACCCCCTCTCCCTCCCAAACCTATCTCTGAAACCATCTTTGTTAATCGAAAAGGCCATAATTGTGGGGTTTTTAAAAGCAGATTAACGAAGGTGAGCCTCTTGTTATTGGCCTCAAACTTATCGATTTTGGGAGAGAAAAAAATGTCCAGTTCCTGAATAACCAAAAATTTTAAATTTTTGGTTTTTCAAAAACCAAAATTGGCATGATTTGTTATGAAGTCCAAAAAACGGTCATATCAGTAATGATGCGGCGTATTTGAATAGTATAAAGTCGACACCTTACACAAGCCTCACAAATGCTTCTCTTTCTCTATGGTTTTAATCTCTCTCTCTTTCCCGTCTCTCTCTCACTCTCACGCACCCACAAATCCCAACACCACATTGATCACCTATTTGGTTAGGGGTGACAACAGGTTGAGCCTATCACAACCCAATCCTAGACCCGAAAATATAGTGTAGGACCCAGAGCCGAATCAAAAATTAAAATATTTATATATTAAATTATCTTTAAATATATTTCATATATTGAGACCCAAAAAATATTACCAAACCCGGATCCGAATAATATTTGGGTTCAAGATTTAAACCCAAGTCTGAATCATTGGATCTAATTTTTAAACTTATACCCAGACAAACTTATACCCAGACCTGCATCGAGTCCACCCCTCCAGTTTGGGTCGAGATCGGATCCATTGCCACCCCTACTTTTGGTCAGCTCCGTATCCTCAAAGTTTCAAACCCCCGCCCCCAGCCTCCCTCTCTCTCTCTGTCGACTTGGACCTTTCCACTTGTTATGCTAACCGAAATTAGGGAATTCCCTAAGGACCAGTAACATGCTCCAAGTTGAACTCAATTTTAAAAAGCATGTCGCCTTTTTTTTTTTTCTTTTTTCATTTTAATCATTTACAAGCTTAATTGAAAATGAATAATAGCATAACACATTGTTCACGCTATTAGGGTCACAATCAGAAATAAAGAAAAGAAACAGTCAAACCCTGAAATGGGGATTTAGCTTCTTACAAGGAAACAATTATAGGATGAATATAAGGAAAATGTAACTAAATTATTATAGCAAATTTAGTCATATTTAATCCCTATTTTCATAATATCAAAAAACCAAAAAACGAACAAAAATATATGTTTGGCACTCTAGCAAATTATTCAAGGAAAGGTTTTACATAAGTGTCAACCTCATACTATACAAGTAAGGTGCACCTAAAAAACCCACTAGAGAAGGTTCTTCCTATGCTGGAAAACCCACAAATCGATCATCTCTACCTCGAGATTCATAGAAAAAAAAAAAGAAGGGAATTTCCAGTCCCAAAAATAGTTCATTTTTTAACACATTTTCTAGACCGTCTGATTTTAAAATTTTCAAGTGTTTATAAATCTGCTTGATCGTCACCATTTCTGAAACTTTAAATTTCATAATTAGGGACAATAGATTTTCGTATCATAACAAGGCTTTGGGCATGAAACTGTATTTTCCACATAGTTTTGATGCGCAAGTTAGTTTAATAGTATAAAGTTGACCCATTATACAAACCTCAGCCTTTAGTCAAACTCAATCCCTATTTCAATATAATGTACGGTTCACATAAGGTGTAACCTTAAATCCAAAGTAAGATGCACCTCAAACCCTACACGAAGATGCATCGCTGGTGCCAGAAATTCCTAGTCTTAGGAAGGCCTTGATTGTGAAATTATAGCTTGAAAAATGTTGTAGATTGAGCAGTTCTATACTCACTTTAAATTTTTGAAATCAGATATGCATAAATGCACTACTTTTAAGATTTAAAGTCTTTTTTTTAAGGTACACCAAGGTCAAGATGATCAATTTGAATGTTTTCAAGCGGTTAACCTTTTTTGGATGGCTTTGAGGTCCACCTTACTTTTGCAAGATAAGGTTTACCCTTATATAAGCTTTTCACTTGAACAATATAGGTATAATTTTAAATAGTTCCTCATGTATTTTGATAATTTTCCCTAATTTTAATCATTTAGCAATGAGGGTTTCGGTGATTATAGTGTGTTGTTACTTCACACTAACCAACTAAGCCATCCATGCAAGTTAATAAGATATGGGATTGTATACAATGAGACCATTTACCTTTTATACAAGGTGGTCACAATTTCTTACAATCATTTGGTGTGAACTTTGATAGCTTGGATGTGTCACAAAGTTCGAGAAAATTTACTTTACAATTTGAGCTTGGTCAATATAATAATTACAGCCATTCAATTTCACATTCAATAGTCAAAATTAATGCGACCACCTTGTATCAAATATAAATGGTTTCATTCTGTACTTTCCCATAAGATATTGTTTAGTTATATACTTAAAAACCAGTCGATTCAAACAAGAAACTATTTAGGTGCTTGCCCCCAGGTTCTCAATGCAAATCAAGCAATTCTCGATCTAGATCATAATTTTTTAATACTAATTTATAATAAACAAAGTTCATTCTGTATTATCTATTATAATTTTGTGAAGGAGAATTATTTTTTATTTCTAAATAATATAAGTAAAATATGTTTTTATAAATTTTATTTGTTATCTTATACAAGTTCAAAATAGAGAAGTGGGTTTTCCGGTCCACCATGAATGAGAGTGACAATTATACATGGAGAAATGCCATCTACTTTTGTTTCATATACCAAAGGATAGAGAAAGTTCCACATGGAGCATGAGATACATGTGTGTGTGGACTGTGCAGTGGTTTTGGCGCAACAAAAGTCAAAATTGTTCAAATTGCTTGAGACTAAGTGAATTTTTATTTTTTGAATTTTTAAAGAGAAAATGAATAGCCATTAATATTTTATTTTGGCACCCATGGGGGGGACGGTGGGGGGGGGGAGGGGGGGGGGGGGGTTAAGTCTCCTACCCACGGTAGGAATGGAATTCAAGAGTGGTGTTGTGGTACTCCACCACCTGTACTACCTACCCTTGAGCTCATTAATACTATTTAATGATAAGTGAGGTTTGTATAAGGCGTCCTCCTTATACCATAGAAGTGAGGCGCACCGCTAAATTTTGTCTGGAGATGTGGTTTTAGTGTTGGAAACCCTATGTTGACTTAAACACATATTTTCATATGAAATTTAAAATTTTTAAAAATGATATAAATGAGTAGATAAATATTTGAAAATCATAAAAATAGATAATTTAGATAACTTGTCATTTTATACATTATTTTAATAATTGAAAGTCATTTTTTCTTCATATCTATATCTCAAAATTGAGATGATCAGTTGGAAGATTTTCCAAAATCGAAATGCTCTCTTCTAGAGGATTTTTATGGTGCGCATTACTTCAATAGTATAAAATCGACACCTTATATAAACTTTTTCTTTTACTAAAAATGCTCCCCTTAACTTGTTTTTCTTATAACTGGATAGATAATGTAAAAGAAAAGGCGCAAATTTGGGGCCTATAAATATCATCATTATTCTATTTAATAAAAAGCACATTCAAAGAGGCAAATATCCGTATAGCATTTAGTTAACCCATGCCTATGGCATGCATTATAAAGAACAAGGCATAATTTCTCCCAATATTGAATCGATATATTCCAAAGTATTTTATGGGGCAGAGTACTACTATGTCAAAAGAGATTGTCAAATTATTTATGTTTCGAAAAGTATTTGGCGTGCCTAGGGATTAATGCGCCCTTTCTGGTTTTCGCCTGACTTAGGACTTGGAAAGTTGAAACACACCCCAAATTTTTGGAAATCATTGTCAGCTTGAGATCTGCAAATTCAGAGCTCTAAAAAGTTGCTGATTTGATGATTTTTGAAGAATTGAAATGAACAGTTCCCAAAAAAAAAAAAAGGGCTCCAACATGGACAGATTTTACAGTTCAAGGTTCATTTTTCATCAAATTCATGAATGGAGAGTTCAAGATGGGAGGTCTATCGAGTTTTGGACTGCGAATCCATCTGCAAAATGAATTTGGAAGCGCTGACACACAAGAATAGATGTCTCCGCCGGTGCACCTAAACCATATCCTCTATGTTATCCCCCTAATGTGTGAAAGAACTTACCAAAACTTTTTCCTAGGCACAGTCAAGCACTTAGATGAAAATTCAAGAAAATATCGTAAATATTGAGTGAGCATGTAGACTACCAAACAATAGCAATACTGACACTAATGATGATAAGGACGACAATCAAAACAAATAACAAATCATAACTAACTAAGGATGATAATAACAACGATGCAGTTTTTATATAAGTTTAATGTAAACAAAATAAAGCCTCACCTCGAATCTCCAACCATAGAGCACCTTGGGTATTGAAAATCTTCGTGATGTCCCTAAATTGATTTCTAATACCAACTATGAATTTGATGTTTAAAAGATAGTTTAGATCTTGCCGATCCATGAACACTTATTTTTAAGGTCTGAAATCCTTTTTTTTAAAATAATTTCTTACAAATAAAAAATATAAAATAAAAAGAAAAGATGTGCTTATTATTTACCAGGTAGATCGAGGCTTGTGATGTTCAATAAAAAACCGCACCTCAAAACAACGTCAGAAAAGGCAGTTGTAGCATGCTAACGCTCTTATGATGGCCTAAATATTTATTTTCAACCCTGATTATAAAATGGGATGCTCAAAAAATTGATGCAGATCTGGGACATTTGTGAATACTTGAAATGGACGGTCTAAAAAATGTGTTATAAGGTTGACCATTCGTAGGGCTTGAAATCTATCTTTTTTCATATTTATATTTGTTAAGGTAAATATAATCATTTTGTCGATTTCCTAATGTCTAATCTAATGTTCACAACCTCAACCGGTTCAATTCAAAACCGGCTAGTCAAACTGGAACCAGGCACTGGCCGATCCGATTTTGGTGGTCCTGCAGGGTATTCTAAAAAAAAGTCAAATAAATATATAAAAATCTCAAAAAATAAGGGATTTTTTTATAATGTGTTTATTTATTTTATTTTTTTAATTTTGGCAAAGATTGGAAAATGTTTTACGCCTTAATACTTATTTTTACATTTTTTTTTTAAATTTCAAAAATAACTTTGGATACAAATCGATTTTTAAAATGTATTTTTTTTTTTTCAACTTCATTTTAATTATGCTTTAAATATACTTTTTGTATTTTTTTGGATTTGTTTTTGTATTTTTTATTTATTTTTTTCACTTTTTGGACTGGTCAAGACCTGCTCAGTTAGGCTGGTTGAACTAGCTGATTTACCGATTACTCAGACCTTTTTTTGTTTGGGTAAGTAGTTACTCGGACCTGGCCCTTGGCCGGTTCGATTTTTCGAACACTGGTCTAAAGTGCAATTTCCGATGAGATATGGGATGCAGCTTTATAAGGCCGCGGCACTACAAGATGCTGATGCTTTTCCTTTTCCTTAGGGTACGGAAATATTTAGTAGCATTAAGCAAGACATGGTAGTGGCATGAGTTAACTACCATGGATAAATAGAGTTAAGAATCATTAGGGGAATATATGTACAATTATTGGAGAAGAAATAGGGTTACGAGTCAATAGTTATGAAGTGGTAACCAAATTAGGCCTTTTCCATAGAGAGGAAAGGCCTCCCAACTTTCCTCCTTTACCATTTCTCTCTCTTCTCAAATCCCAAATCAAAAATGAAATTTCTAAGGATGGTATGATTTGGGATTTTTTTACCAAGATTTTCCATTTTTTTGTTTTTTTTTTTGTTCAAATATTTGATTTTCACAGGAATTTTGGCAGCTCCACATGGAAATGGCTTGTCATTTTAATCCGGCACTCAAAAGGTTTGTTTTACTTTCAGCTTTGTTTTTCTTTTCTAATTTTCTTGATTTTTTTTTTATCTATTTTCTAATGGGATATAAAGTAGTATGGGTGTGGTTTGTATAATAAGGTTGAGGCCCTAATCAATCAAAGTAAGGTGTACTTCTAACTAGTGTCGACAGATGATTTTCTAGTAGTGAAAACATTTGTGAAAGACTGAAAAATTGTTTCATGCCTATTTATACAATTTAAAGCTTCAAAAACAATGTAAATTGAGCAAATCTATAAAGACTTGAGAATATTGTAAATTGACAGCCTAGATAATGCATTTTAAGATGCACTATTTCCCAGACTTGAAATCATTTTCATTTTCTTGTCTGTATTTTTCGAGGTCAAGATGATCAATTTGAGGGTTCTTCGACATCGAACAACCGTTCTAGTGAATTTTTGAGGTGCACCTTAGTTTGATTGTTTAAAGCCTCAACTTTATATAAACATTTTTCATGTAAAGTAGGGAAAATGTATAATATGACCATTTACTTCTACCTTTTCGTATAAAAAGGTTACAATAGGTTTAGGGGTGAATCACTTAAAGTTCGAGAAAAAATTCATTGGGACTTGAGGACTATCGATGGCACATCCTCAATCCACCGACTTCGATTGGACATTGGGGTTGATTGTGACCTTCTTATATCAAAGATAAACAATATTATAGCAGATAAACCCTATAGAATATGTGTTTTACATATGCGTTTAGAAATTCTAAATGATTTTTTGTTAGAATATAATTAGTATTGGGACCATTTGATAATTTTAATGTAATTTAGTACTTAGTTTAGCCAAATTATGATTAATCAGGGAAGTGAAGACAATCATTGGAATAAGTATCATTTGTGTGAAAACTAGGTGCACAAGTATTAGGAGCCTAATTATCATTTTTGGAAAATTAGGCTTATTTACATAAAAAAAATTTATGTACTTTGTGTTGTTCTAGTGTGGTCTGAAATATTCTTCCGAATTCTATAAAAATGGCTCTTTTTGGGGAAAATAGCACATTTTTTTAACGATAAAGTTATTGGAGCCAGGCCTATGTGCAACAATGTGTTTCCAAAATCGCTCGTTCGGATCAGGACTCACCGAGTCAGACTAGACCAGAAGGCTAGGAATTATGGGCTGAAAAATTCTAAATTAGCTCGAGTCTTTGAGTCTTCCTGTATTGCTAGTTTTATTTTTATTAAATATACCCCAGTCCAACTCGAACTCATCCTGCGACCCCTACCGAGTCAGAGCCTGATCCGGATTTTGGAAATACAGGTGCACCATGTAAATTACACAAGTGGTGTATAATATATATTTTTTAAGTATAATTTAAACAAATTTCCTTAAGATTTTTGCATATCTTTTCTATGGGCTATCACATTTGAATATCATGTACCTTGCTTAGCTATTTACTGGTTCACATGTCTTGCATCTAAGTTCAAAGACCATGAAAGAATTGCACACCGTCCTACGCTCTTAAAGGACAAAATTCGGTTTCACCTCTTTAATCTAGACGAAATTTTAATCAATTTTGGATTTAAAACTAAACCTTTTCACTCAATTTGCAAAAACTAAATTCTCACCTTGACTAGTTTTCTGCTGATTTGGATTGATGTTTTAAAAAATGATGATTTGGATCAGAATGGCACAATCTTATACAGTTTTCATAAGGAGGGGTTCAGTTCCCTCAAAATTGATTTAGGATTGGACAATTATGATCTGGATCATCATTTTTTAGAACATTAGTTCAAATCAACAAAAAATTAGTCAAACTAGATTTAGGAAGTTATGGGTTTTCATAAAATGAGAACCTACCACCTCCAATTCCTTACGAAAGCTCAGCTATCCTGTTCTTTAGGAAGTTTTCTAATGACAACCTACAGTCTCAAATTCCCTAAAGAAGTTTAGTTATCCAGTTTTTTAGGAAGTTCTCCTCTCCGCTTTTTTTCTTTTATATGTCCTCTTTCTCTCAATGCCTCCATCTCTCTCTCTCACATCATAGTCGTTATATCTCAAAACTTCTAGAATAGTCATCAAACAAGTATTTCAAAACTTCTAGATACGGATAGTTGCATCTTCCAAAAAAAATAAAACTTCTAGTCTAAAGAATTACCGGCTTCCCATTACTTGGATTGGTTTTTGTAAAATTAGTTGGAAAGTTTACATGGACTAAATTTAGGAAAATTAGTTGGTGTAAGGCTCATAGAGAGAGAGAGAGAGAGAGAGCACTTCCACCTAAAGATTATTTTAGGCCATTTCAAAAATTCTGCCGGTCCAATTCGGAACCCCCAGTCAAATCAGAATTGGAATAAAAAGTAAAAAAGTTATATAAAATCTCAAAAAATAAAAGATTTATTTGTAATGTGTTTTTTTAATGTTTTTATCATTTTGACAAAGATTATAAAGCATTTTGGTTATGAATACTTATTTTTATAGCTTTCTCGTCTTTTTTTTAAACAAATTAAAAATATCCTTGGGCACAAATTGATCTTTTAACATTTATTTTTTCACTAATTTTTAACTTCATTTAGATGTACTTTGTTTAAGCATGCTTTAAATAATTTTTCATATTTTTTTAGATTTTTTGCATTTTTTGAATCGACCGGTTTACCAGTTACTCAAAACCAACCATTGGCCCGTTTCTGAAGCCGGTTAGATTTTTTAAACACTAGATAACACTTGAAACGAAAGATAACTAATGCCATTTTAGTTAGAGAAAGGAGTGACCAATTTGGTTTGAAGAAGGCATATGTGTGCATGAGTGTATGAGAGAGAGATGATGAGCAACTATAGTCCATTTTCATCCTAGTTAGCGGTCCTGAGAGACTGAAGCCACTCAAAAGGCAAGGAGGTCTTTTTAGTTTCATTGTGTGAGAGAGAGATACATCAAGCTTCTATATTTAAGTAGGTGGGGTTCTATATTTAAGTAGGTGGGGTGCGAGAGAGTGAGATAATTTATAGGGAAAATTTCATATAAAACTTTAATTTTTCATATTATTTTATGGTAGACGTTTTTTTTGTTTTTCTTTCAAGCATCATAAGAAAATCCTTAAAGATTTCACTGTCCCCCTCATCTCTTATCTCCATCTTTTATCGATTTTTTACTATAAAAAATAGTTCCAACAAATCTTTTTATACCATGTTATTTTAAAAACCTTTTTAACTTTTTTTTTCCCTTTCCACCAATTAAAAAAAACAATGATTGAAATAGTATAAAAAGATTTGTTAGAGCTAATTTTTATAATTAAAAGTCAATAAAAGATTGAGATAAAAGATGAAAAGTATAGTGAAATCTTTAAGGATTTTCGCGGCTTGAAAAAAAAACATAAAAAAAAGTCTACCACGAAATAATACAATAAATTAAGGTTCTATACGAAAATTTCATTAATTTATACTTCAAATTTTAAGAGAGAGAGATATATATATAGAGAGAGAACATCAAGTTTAAACAACTCATGAGAGAGAACGAGTTTGGTACGACATTTAAGTTGGTGAATCGGCGGTTATTTTGAGCAGAATATTGCGAAATCCCGGTGTATCTCCCCTCACTTTCACTCACTTTCACTCACATCAAAATGCTCCAAAAACCGCAAGACACCACTTAAATTCATCCCATCCCTTCTATACATACCCCTTACCCTTCACAAACATCTTCTCTGCCTCCTAATCTCTCTCTCTCCCATGCAGCTCATAAGTGAGAAGCCATCTCCCACTAACAAGAAGCCGGCAACCGGATTCCAGCCACTAATCTCAAGCATTCCTCTCTCATTCCCGGGATTCAACCGAAAAAAGATGAGAGGGAGAAATTTTCCGGCGAAAAGCGTTGTTGCCCTTTGTATGGCCAGCTTCCTTGTCGGAATCGTTTTGAGTGGCCGTATATGGAGATCGTCACAACCACAATCACAAGAACAAGGGCGTCCAAACGAGCTAAGAATTCCGATTCAAAGGGATTGCGAGCACAAAAGAGTAAATTTCCTCTTTTAGGGGTATTTTAGTCATTTTTATCATATACTTGAGGATATTTATATTATTTTTATGCATATTTATGGGCAGTTTAGTCATTTTTCATGTGTTAAGTATGGCCATTTTGGTCCTTTTCCATGGGATGGACCATGTGTTCCCCACGAAACTCATACCCAGCGGAAACATACAAGTCTCATGTCCTTTGGATGAGCATGATAAAAATTATTAAATTAATTACCAAAAAAAAACTATAAATAATTAAATTAAGTGTGTTTTAATACTAAGCAACAAAATTCAATTATACGCATGCAATTTTGTATTATACATTTTGTAAGATATACGTGTATAAATTAAAAGATTTTTATTTTATTTTTGTCTCTTTTTTCCGCTTCAACTTTGCATACACTCATAACTGATTGATTTTACATCTGATGGCCAAGTGTAATTGCAACCTTCTTGTACCAAAGGTAAATAGTTTCGTTATATATAATTGAGGCCCTAAACAATCAAAATAATGCACTTAAAAAATTCGCTAGAAGAGGTTGTTTCGATGTCGGAAAAACCTTAAATCGATCATCTTGACCTCAAGATGTGTAGATGTGAAAAATATAAGAATTTTAAGCCTAAGAAATAGTGCATCTTGTAATGCATTATCTGGGTTGTCAATTTTCAATATTATCAAGTGTTTATAGATCCCCTCGTTCTACACTATTTTTAAGTTTTAAAATTTTATAATTAGATATGAAAGTAAATTTTCAGGCCTTCACAAATATTTTTGTTAATGAAAAATCATCTTTCAACACTATTTAAAAACACACGTCTTATTTTGATTGTTTAGGGCTTCCATCTCATACAGAT
>NW_006497421.1:1646745-1658116 GCF_000471905.2 Amborella trichopoda
GTTTATATAGAGCCGAGGCTCTAAACCATTAAATTAGAGCATACCTCCTCATTAATGGATTTCAAGTTTTGGAAGTAGTGATTTTGTAACACATTTTTGGACTGTCAATTTTCAAGATTTTCAAGTTTTCATAGATCTATCGACAGTGTTTTCGCCCGCAACAAACCTACTATGTCTATTGCGGCAACCACAGCATACATCGTAGGTCTGGTGCAGTATTTTTCATGCAAAAAAACAAAAGCAATCGCCTTCTATATATATAGAGAGAGAGATATACATATGACTGCAACACATTAAACAATAATACTAAAAATTATATCTTTTTTAATTTTTTCAGAAATTGGTGGAGGGTACATCCGGGAACATAATAGTAGAGGTCTCAAAAACACATCAGGCCCTTCAGTAAGATTATCTCCTTCCTTCTCTCTCTTTTCTAATTTTCATCCAAATTGATGAATGTAAGTGCATAATTTCTGGTTTAATGTTTATTTCTTGCAATGTTGGGTGTCTTTCTTACATTTGTTGCGAAGTTTAAGCCCCCAACAAAATGATGATTTCCTCATTCAGCTCTCTCTTTATAGTTGTTGCAAAATTCAAGCCCCTCACTCTCTCCTCTGTAGTTTTTCCCCGACTTTCTCTAATAGCCTACCTTTCTCTCCCCTGTACCATATTTTCTCTCTCATCTTCCCTCTATGCAACAGCTTATTTCTCTTCATTCGGGGTCGTATGGATCGGGACCCGGACCCGGACCCGACCTGGGACCCAATAGACCCAAATTGGGTCCAAGTACAGGTCTAAAATTGAATTCAATTGGTCAAGTCTGGGTCTAAATCTTGGACCTGAGCGCTATTCGAGTCCGAGTCCGGTAATACTTTTCAAGTCCTAATATATGAAATAAATTTCAATATAATTAAATATATAGGTATTTTAATTATTGGGTCGGGTCAGATGGTGTCCGGGTCTGGGTCCCATAATATATTTTCAGGTCTAAGTCCGGGTCTGATAAATTCGGGTCCAGGTCCCATATCATCCTTTTTTTTTATCCAAGTTCAGATCCGAACCCGTTGCCACCCCTTCTCTCTCCTTATTTGAGCTTATGCCTCCCTACCTTGGTGCTTACTTCTCTCTCTCCTAGAACCAATCCTCTCTCACTCTCTCTCTTATTCATGTAGTTGCAAAAGTCAAGCCCCTAACAAAATGAAGAAAATTTCCTCATTTAGCTCTCACTCTCTAAAATTAACTGAAATTCACTCTCTCTCTCTCTAAAATTTGCTCAAAATTTGATGCAGGGCTTTGGATAAAACAATGTCCTCCCTGGAGATGGAGCTTGCAGTGGCTCGAACCTCACGAACAAAGGCTGCAAAGACTCGGCCCACAATGCAAAAGGCCTTCGCTGTAATTGGAATCAACACGGCATTTAGCAGTAAGAAGAGGAGAGACTCAGTCCGACAGACTTGGATGCCTACTGGTATGTGGTTTGTATGAAGCCCAAGCTCTAAACAATCAAAGTACAGCACACATTCAAATACAGTTGAGAGATGTGGTTTCAATATTGAAAATCTTTGTGTTAGCCTTAAAATATACTTTCATCTTTATTTATAGAATTTAAAACTTTAAAAATAATATAGATCGAGCATATCTATGAAAAGGGCAATGATTTCATGCAACCGTTGTATAGTAATATGATGCAACAACTTTAAAAAATCATCTTATGGCCATTTGTTTGATCCAAATCTTGAAATATACACTCTTTTCATTCTAACAAACAATCACAAAAAAAATAAAAAATTGAAAACACAACTTAGAAAGTATTTTTTTAGCCCAATTAACATAGGCCGTTTATTTTGGTGAGATGCTGAGATCTAAGCCTTGAAAGGATTTTTTCATTTCGAATTTTTTTTTATGGCTTTATTGTCATTAGATAAACAATGTTAAAAAAGAAAAAAATGATTTTGACTTTATAAAAGCTAAGATCTTGAAATTCACAAAATGAATGATCCAGATTCGTTTTTGAAAGGAACTCATTTTGACCATATCTAGAGTTCAAATTGAACTTGGTTTTTGGGGGGGAGTGATTATTGAGATGAAGAGAGTGTGTGTACAAAATTTAGGGTCGTACAAATACCACAAGCATGATTTTCTAGAAGTGTCGTTGCATTACACTATGATACAACCGTTGTATTGGATCATTGCTCCTATAGAAATTTGAAAATCATGAACATTGACGGTCCAAAACTGCGTTACAAGATGCACTATTTCCAAAACTTGAAATCCATTTTTTTTCATGTCCATACATCTTGATGTCGAGATGATCAATTTGAAGACTTCAAAACAACTACTTCTAGTGAATTTTTGAGGTGGGCTCTACTTTGATTGTTTAGAGCCTCGGCTCTATATAAACTTTGCCCTTCAAATTCTTATTCTATCTTCGAAATTGAGTGCTTAATATTTTAGTTTACCGATATAAAATATATTTTAGTTTAATATTATTTCCAATATATCTAATTATGCTCAGTTTTGGTAGTACACATCATGCATCTATAGGAAAATAATAAAAAATATGATTCTATACAATATGACTATTTATTTTTTGTACAAGGATGTCACAATTAGTACTAGCCATTAGATATCAAATTGGATGCCTTGGGATGTGTCATAAAGTTCGAAAAATTCTTTTCTTAACTTAAAATCTAGTCAATGATATACTCACAACCATCCGATTTGAAATTTGATGGACATAAGTGATTGTGATATCTTTGTATTAAAAGTAAATGGTCTCTTTGCATACTTTCCCATAAAAAATAGAGATTGCATATTAGAAACCATTTGTTTTTTTTATAAGAAAGTCACGACTTTTTTAGCCATTAGATGTGAAATCCAACATATTAAAATATATCATAACTTTCAAGAAAATGTGTTTCAGACTTTATACTCAATTAGCGACACATCACTGCCCATCCAACTGTTAACAACGATTTTGACCTTCTTGTATCAAAAGTAATAGTCTCATCGTATACATTTTCTAAAAAAACAACTCTTTTATCTTATAAGGGTGTTTTAGCTTGACATGATTGTATACTACTAGGTATTTATCTTTATTATAAGGAGGTCACAATTGCTACTAGCCATTAGATGTCAAATAAAAAAGTTTGAGATTTTTTTAACTTTAAGCCTAATCAATAACACACTCACAACCACACAATATGAAATCTAATAGACAGAGTATTATTCGTGATAATTTTGATGCCTATAAACCATGTTGTGATCCAACTTAGGATCAAAGCTCAAGAGACTCGAAAAGGAGAAGGGGATAGTGATTCGCTTCGTGATCGGGCACAGTCCTACCCCAGGAGGCATTCTGGATCGAGCAATCGACACAGAGGAGGCCGAGAACAAAGACTTCCTCAAGCTGGACCATATTGAGGGCTACCACGAGCTCTCTGGAAAGACGAGGATTTATTTTGCTACTGCAGTTTCGATGTGGGATGCCGACTTCTATGTCAAGGTCGACGACGATGTCCATGTCAACCTAGGTCTGTATCGGATTTCTGCGTTAGATGCCCTCTGATCGTTTCGGAAAATATATCGAAAGTGTTTTCACAATGCCCTTGGTTTTTTTGCTCATATTTTGGCAGGCTTGGGGGTCAGTTTATTCATTTTATTTGATTTCTAACTGCATTCGAATTGGGTAAAGAACATGGTAAATTTTTTTAAATAGGAAAAATACCATTTGAATTTCACGACTATCTCAAAAAATTATCCAGGTGGTTAATCAATTTCCAACAAAGAAGTTATTTTAAACCGATCATGTCATTGAAGTACCTCCTCAATTATTCAGTTACAATATCTAAAATATTCTTACTCTAGATTTAGAATTTGAGTATTTTAACAATTTGGCACATGGCATTAGTGGGCCAAATTACCAAAATACACTTGCCAGCCCCGGGTGACAAGAGGTTATAAGAAAAACAGTGTATTTTGGATTTGGGATACAAAACACATAGCGCGGGTCATTTAAGTCCTACCAAATATTGTAAATACCCCTACTTGTTTTCGGTCCTAAATCAGAATGGGAGATATTAATGAAAGTGCATATTATGGATTCGCAACCGAAATAAGCAAGAGTTTTTATCGTTTGGCCACTAAAGTTGGCCAAATTACTAAAATATCCTTGTTTATTTATTGTTCTAAACCGAGGATAGGAGCATTTTGAGTATTTTTGATAAAATAGTAAAAACAGTTATCAAAATACACACGAGAGTTACACGATTTAGCATTTTACACATATTTTACTTTAATTTCAAAATACCCATTAAATTACATATAAACAGGAATAGTTGAAAAAAAAGGATACAATATAAAATTGCTTAAAAGCTATGTGTATTTTGAAGAACTGTCCTAAAATAATTGAGGATTTGCTTGACTGTAATGATCTTCCCAAAAATGATAACTTTATTGTCAACCTAAATGATTTTTTTTAAGTGATTTGATTATTCTACTCGTATTTTCCCTAAAAAGTAGGAAGAAATATTTCCTTATCTTCCAATTACCCTTTCCTAAAGAGAGGACATGTTTTCCAAGTAGCCATGTTGCCCTTCTTTTGTATCACCCATGATCGCCTTGCCCCCTCACCAAGCATCTAAAGATAATACTCAACATAAGTTTTACATATTACAACATTTAAAAAAAAAAGGGTGAAGTTTCTATAAAGCCTAGGCTTTATGAAACAAAATAAAGCCTCACCTCAAATCGTCGACAAGCACTTTTGGCAACAAAATTCTCCACGATGATTTTAAAATCAATTTTCAACACCAACAATAAAATTTGAAAGTAAAAAAATGTACATATCTTGTGGATCTGTGAACACTTATTTTTAGGACGAAATGGACGGTCTAGATAATGTGTTACAATATATATTATTTCTAGGTCTTGAAATCCTAATTTTTCTTCACAACCATAATGTTCAAGTTGAGATGATTCATGTAAAGGTTTTCCAATGCTTGAATTACAATTTTTTACAAGTTATGAGGTGACGCTTTACTTTGTTTTTGATAGGGTTGCAGCCCTATCCAACTATTTTCCAAAGAAAAATAAAAACAAAGGTTTGATATATTACTATAAAACTAAATATCTGTGCAAATATTCGTATGAGGAATAACAAAAGGAAGAGTAGGCTCTCAACTTCTGTGTTGTGTTTAAAGGGATGCTCGTGACAACACTGGCACGCTATCGATCAAAGCCAAGGATTTACATTGGCTGCATGAAATCTGGGCCTGTGCTTTCACAAAAGTAAGTTTTTTAAGGAGAATCTTATATTCAATTTCATTATTTTCTTACATCCTTTATCTCCATTTTCCCCTTAATTTTTAAATGTTATTGACCACCCTTCTATTTATCAAAATTTGGCATACCCAACTTATGTTGTCATGGATACACCTATACATGTAGGTGCATTAAGTTCCTTAATTCAATGCTTATGGTATATTTCATTTGAGCAGTGTTTAAAAAGGCGGACTCGATCTCGGACTGGTCAGGGTCTCAACCCCAAGTCACCTAGTCCAGCTCGAACAAGTCCGATTGGGTTCAAAATGACATGACACCCTTTCAGTCCGCGTCAAGTCCCAAATCGGACTGCAATTTTTTAAGGAAAAAATTTATATAAGGGCGAGGCCCTAAACAATCAAATTAATTTGCACATAAAAATTTTACTAAAATAAGTTGTTTCGATGTTAAAAAATCTTCAAATTGATTATCTCAACCTCAAGATGTTTAGACGTGAGAAGAGATGGATTTCAAGTCTTGAAAATGGTGCATCTTGTAATGCATTTTCGGACAGTCAGTTTTTAAGTGTTCATGGATTTGCTTGATCTATACTATTTTAGAAGCTTTAAATTTTATAATTAGATATGAAAATAAAATTTTAAGCCATCACAAAGAATTCTAGTAATGAATAATCTTTCAACACTATTCGAAAGTGCGCCATACTTTTATTGTTTAAGGTCTTGGTCTCATACAAAACCACACCCGTTTTCTAATCACTTCATTTAAGTGTGACATTCATGTCTTGCTCTAATGTTCGATTCTTTCATTGTACTTCTTAACAACTCTTTACATGACACTACTACTCTTTTGCTTAGTTTTTGTACAACTATTTATGATGATTGAGAATGATGCCTATGACTACTATGATAATTTTTAAAGAAAAATCAAATTTTGAGAAGCCATGAACTTGGTATTTTTTTGGCTTTATTCTTTGCAGGGGTGTCAAATATCATGAACCTGAATTTTGGAAATTTGGAGAAGAAGGAAATAAATATTTTAGACATGCCACTGGCCAAATATATGCCATCTCCAAGGATCTAGCTGCCTACATCTCCATAAACTCGTGAGTATGAATCATGAAGGTCATTTGGATTCTTGTTAGCTATTTTTTTTTTTTAATGTTAATTCTTGTTAGCAAAATTTACACACACAACTGATGGCATATCTCTACAGGCAAGTGAGATTAAATAGGAGTGTAACTTTTGAATTTATTTTCTTGACTTATTTTCCCTCTTGTTTTTATGAAACCTCTCTCTATTTCCCTTTGTCAAATTCACTCTCCCATTTACTCCTAAATTCCTAATCCTATAAAATTTGATTATTTTTATTTAAATATAATGACACATTTGAGGGCAAAAAAGAAAAATTATACCCCTGTCCACTTGAAGGTCTTACCAAAGTTATTAAAACCAAACCGGGCCGGTGGTTTGACAAGTAGAACTCGTGACCAGAACCTTCTCCTGTCCGATAGAAGCCCTAAATCGGGATTTACACAAAAAAGTCTAAAGTTAGGGAGAAGTAGATTACAATATGAAAATAAGAAAATATAGTCAAATTATAAACTTGGTAAATTAAAATAAAACTTGAGGACATGATACCGAAGAACTTAAATTTAAATAAATAATATGTGGCCTTAGTTTGCATGTAGGTATACATTTATACAAGAATGCGATTGCATAATATGAGAAAATCTCACCAAACCCAGACAATGCATGCGGAATGTTTTTTATGCATCTCGACATGTGTTATTGAAGTCCTACAACAATCTGATTTAATAATATGGAATGAGTTGAGAACAATACTACATTTACATACTGACACCATCTGTTTATGATAATATAATTAATATGTGATACTCACAACCATCTGATCTAGGTCTAGATTAGCAAAATTTGATTCCTTTAAATACAAATTAATTATTTGTGCGCCATAAATCGCACAAGAAGCTCATCCATGTCATTTGTTTATGGGGACACACAAATAAATTATTTGTTATTTACCTATTTGCCTGAGAAAAGTCATGGTACTGGTTTTTTGTTTGGTACTAATGTGGTTTTTCATTTCAATAATCATAGCATATGGGATTTATTTTTATTATTTTCTTCATAAAATGCTATTTATGGGAAATATTTTTGATATGTTAATAATAATAATGGGAATTGAGGGTTGGACTATGTTGAGGCATCCATTTTTTGTGGAAAATATTACAGGCCCATCTTACATAGGTACGCCAATGAGGACGTTTCGTTAGGCGCATGGCTACTAGGCCTAGAAGTTGAACATGTGGATGATCGCACCATGTGTTGTGGGACCCCTCCAGGTAAACTATAAGGACATGTGGCAGCTTCTCATTGGTGCAAAGTGGTTTTCGCCGCTTGTCAGTTCTTGTGTAAGCTGAAACTTTTAGTTTTAGTGGTAGTTTAGGATACAAAAATGTTAAATTATATTTTAAAAAAAATAAAAAATGAGATTATTTATGTTTTGTACATAAAAGTCTCAATTAATCCATATCCAATAAGTCTGGATCCAACCAGCCCTATTGGGTAGGGTCAGGTTCAGCTTCAGCATGAACCAACCACATATACATATCTATATATACCTTTGCCACATCGGGTCGGGATCAATTTAATCGGCACATGACCCGTCGTTTACACCCCTAGAGACTCCTGCACTTGATCATTGCAATCCTTGATTTCAGCTATCACAGTTTTCGCTTCTCCTTCTTTAATCGTGCAGATTGTGAATGGAAGGTACAAGCCGGGAATGTGTGCGTGGCGTCATTCGATTGGTCGTGCAGTGGAATATGCAAGTCAGTGGATAAGATGAAGGATGTCCACAACAGTTGTGGAGAAGGTGAAACTGCAGTTTGGAATGCAATTATATGAGAAAAACTTGCCATGAAAATTCAATTATTGATTAAGAGATAGATGCTACATTTTACATGTTAGACACAAAGTGCAATTTGCTTAAGCATGGCTAGGTTAGCCTAAGGGTTATAGGTATTAAGTGGTCACACGTGTGGGGTCTCACATGTGAGGTACTTTTGGTGAGGGATTGCACTATTTTGATTTTCAATAAATATCAGGAAGATTGTTGCCTTTTTCTATTGGACTCCAATGTTTTAACTTCTCTCTTCATGTAAGTAAAATCAAAGGATTTTAGAAGTAGGGAAAGGATTTGGTGGTCTAGTGGGATCAAGTTGTATGTTTATTCCCGTGACCAGACACTTGGTTAGTATGTCTTTTGAACCCAAAACTCTCAAATCATCTTTGTCCCACTTAAAATTCACAATGATAGAGGGAGGTGTATGAACGCCTCAAATCAAGATAACCTTTAGGACTGAACATAGACCATATGGACCAGCCATTTTTTTTGTTTTGTTTTGTTTTGTTTTGGAGGGTTGAGGTTCTTTTTGTAGGCAATACCAACTATTAAATTGTTAAAATTTTAATATATTTGGTAAATAAATAAAAATATTAAATAAGTGGTGCATTAGGTTGTAAATTTCTTAAATAAGGCTCCTAATAGAAAATATATTCTCAATAATTTAAAATAATATTAAATACGTGTTATAATGGGTTTATTCATTAATAGTTGAAGGTGAGGAACTCTCTCTCTCTCTCTCTCCCCCCTTTAAAAGGTTGTTAAAGAAAATATTGTGGGAAGTTCTTCCGATTAAAAATACAAAGCCACTTGGAACGTGTTAATAGAGTCGGACTCGGTTGTGACTCGATTGCGATGACGAATGTATCCTCCAATCCGATTAGGCCGATTCCAAGCCACGACTTATAATTTAATTTTAAAATTAAAAGAACCTGAAATAATTATGAGACTTGGGTAATTTCAGGATTTTTGGCATAAAATTGCCTAATTTCCATTTCATGCTGATTAGAACTAGTTCAAGTTGGCTCGGTGCGTTTTTTAAAGGAAAACGTTACGGTAGAAGTAAAGTGCACCTGAAAGACCCAATAGAAAAGAGTGTTCCGAAGTTGGAAAATCTTTCAATTCATTATCTCGACCTCGAGATGTATGAATTTAAAAAAAACTTAAATCATAAAAATAGTTCTTCTTGTCACAAGTTATCTTGACCGTTGTTTATCAAAACAAGTTATCTTGACCGTCTATTTTCAAAAAATTTAAGTGTTTGTAAATCTATCAACAAAATTTAAAAGTGCCTTTTACTTGTATAGTATAAGTTGGGCACCTTGTACGAACCTCAGCCTTCTCTGTTAGGAATTTTAGAGGGGGAGGAACTTGTTGAACGAAAAAGTTGGTGGTTGTTTCATTACAATATATATAAAAGAAATACAATGGTTGAGAAATACAACTCAAATAAAGGTTTTTTTTTTTTCATACAACTCATATACAATTTTCATTATCAACATTTTCCTTTGTACGATACTTGTGTAATATATACTTTTGGATCTTGTTACATTCTCTCATAGTTTCCTTCCATGTACTGTGCATGATCACCTTGAAAAGGAAATGTCAATATTTATGCCATGCAGCCTTTCAGAAAACTAACAAATGGATTTTAATTCTATTAAAGTGCGCTTAAAAAACTAATAAGAGAAAATGTTATTCCAACTATAAAAAATCTTCTAATTGAGTATCTCGACCTCGAGATATATAAATATGGGAAAAAAATAATTCCAATATCTTACAATAAATTATCGAGACCATCTATTCTTAAGATTTCAAGTATTTTATGCATCGGCTTGATATGAACTATTTTTTAGATTTTTAAAATTCATAACTAGAAATAAAAATAGATTTTACATCTGTCGTAAAAGTTTCTAACAACAAATTATATCTTTAGATAATGTTTAGAGTTTGAGCCTTACTTTGATCATATGAGCTTCACAAACCATGCAAAATGCCCCCCTTTATTAATAAGGATGCAATTTTTATAAATAGGTCTTATGAAAAATAATAATAATAATAAAACGTCACTTTGAAACCTTGTTTAAAAAACACTTTAGCCACTACAAATATATATGATGGCTCTAAAAATAATTTCTACCACCAATTATAAAATTTATAGCTCAAAAAATAATACAAATCTTGTAATCTATAAACACATAAAAAAGAATGATCTAGATAATGTGTTATCTATACTACATTATTAAACAATAATTAAAAGGTAAACACGTGTAGCGAAAATAAGAAGGGTCATAGAGGTTGTGTGACACGTTCCTAACTCTAAAGGTATATAGAGAAAGAGAGTAAGGTAGAGAGAGTACAAATATTTTAGGGGAAGAAAGGGAAGAGAGAAAGAGAGGGCACATATTTTAGGAGATAGCATATCTTCTAAAGTAGGGTTCCTAACTCTAAGGGGAGAGAGAAAAAGAGTTCAATCTTCTAAAATAGAAAAAAGTGAGAGGGAATAGAGAGTAGAAAGGGAAAAGAGAGAGACAACACGCATTAATTAGATTCACATGTCTCTCAACCTCTCAAAATTGGTAAGCTATTTTTTATTTTTCATGCAACAAGATGTGCTACGTGTATCTCTCTCTGTTTATGCGTGAGTTTAATAAATTTATTAATTTATAGAGTTTTAATTTATTATTTGATTTAAGGAAGTTATGGCTTTTTAATTTTTTAATCAAGGTTTTTGCTCTTTAAAGTGAGAAGTTGGGTTAAGTAAATGTTAGGAATTGATGGTTATTGTATGTTCTTCATGTTATTTTTTTGGTTTTTTGTAGTGAAATTTTGGATAAAAGAATAATTTTCGCATGTAGTATGAATACCAACTTATATAATATTATTATGATAAACTATTAATAGTGAATATACCAATTTATGAGGAACCCTTCTTCCAATATTTTTGCAAAGCTTTTGTAGATTTTAT
Source organism: Amborella trichopoda (assembly GCF_000471905.2). The sequence continues at coordinate 1,657,919 of NW_006497421.1, forward strand.
TTTCAAATGAGATAAATACCAAAATGGTAGGATTTATTTCCATGACCCACAAATACTCTCTTTGTTCCATGACCCAAAATGGGTCGGGTCAGGTCTCGGTCCGGTTGGAGCTAGACCCCGACTCAGAAAAAAGTTATGGGACTTGGACTCACCTGGATCCGAAAAACATTATGGGACCTGGAATCGGAGCTTATATAT
>NW_006497421.1:1661690-1677384 GCF_000471905.2 Amborella trichopoda
ACACCCCTAATATAAATGTAAGTTTAATATTATATATTTTTTATAAAAATTTTATGTCAAACAATTATTTGGATTGACAACTTTAATTAATTTAATATTATGGTTTCCTAATAAATTTATAGGAAATTCGTGTTTTATTTTTAGAATTAAACAGGTCCCTTATTTGTATATTTTACATTGAAGCCCCATATTTTTTTAGAACACGTGATGTATTTTAATTTTATTGTTTTTTTATATGCATTAGAGTAAGCTCAATTTAGGTACATCCATACCTCTTCATCATTTTATCTATACAAAATATTAAAAATGAACAAAATAACCAAATTATCCCTACAATTTTAGGGTTATTTGGGTAAATTACTTATTTTATTTTTTTATTTTTTATAAGCAAGTGATGTTTTAGAAGCATTGACATATCAAAATTGAGTTTAATCTAATATGTAGAAAAAAATAGTTGACCACGATTAATTGAAAAACATTTATGATGATGATATTGATGATGTAGAAAAAAAATAAAAATAAAATATAATATCGTCATCATCATTGTCTTATCCCTACTATTTATAGTTAGTTAATGATAGAGATGTAAAAATTTTATGCTGGCTACAAAATTAATACAATCTTCCTCCTTTCTTATCTGGGCTTGAGACCGATAATGACGATGTTAAAAATAAAATGGGTTTTGTTAGGCTATACCTTTAAATCCTCAATATTTTTTGACACTTATATATATATTTAGAGTTTTAAAATTTATAATATTTTGAATATATCTGATTTTTTTACTCCGATTTTTTTAGCTCAGTCCGAAACATTTGTGATCTATTTACATGAAGTATTTTTGTTGAGCCATATTTTTTACTCAATTTTGTTATCCGACTTTTTAAAATAAAAACGATTAGTTTCCGATTTTATGGTGAATTGATTTATTGATAATCCCCGACTTGCTAACTATGTTACCAAGTGGGGTAGCCTAGCAAAACCCAAATAAAACATACTATATGTGCTTTAAAAAGTGAGACGAGTATATCATATAATAGTTTATTTTACCAATTTTAAAATAAAACATGGTTTTCCAATAAATTTCCCTAGTAGTTAATTTTAGCTTGATTTCCCATGTCTAATTTAAATAGGAAAATTACAAAATGAGACCATTTATCTTTGGTACAAAGTGGTCACATTAATCTTGACAATTGGATGTGAAATTGGGTGGCTGCAATTATTCAATTGACTAAGCTGAAACTTAAAAAATAAAAATATTCTTGAACTTTACGACACATCTAAGCTGTCAAATTTCACATCGGATGGCTTTAATTAATTGTGAACACTTTGTATCAAAGATAAATAGTCTTATTGTATGAAAGATAAATAGAATCCCATTTCAATACCCTAATTCCATTTCTTTTTTATTCTAGCATACATCGTCATTGTTTTTTTGTTGAGGTAGCGTCTATCTGTTTTTGGGTGGAAAGTCCCATTTTGAACTGGCTTATTTTTAGATCGATAAATTTAGGAAAACAAAAGATATAATAGTATTTATCCCAAAAACATATTTGGTAGGAGTCCTGCTTTCCTAATAGAGAGGAGGAGAAGTCCATATTTTTCTCACCAATATCATATTTCTATAGAAACTATAATTCAAGAAAATCATAAAAAGGTTTATTTAGAAACTTTACTTTGATTTCAAGAAAACCAACGTCCACTTCCCATCTCTTGAGTCCACAATAATTTATTTACCAAATTGTTACATCCATTTGCATTATAAATAGATCCAAATACCCCATATTTCTCTCGTCAAGATTTTTTCTTTTTGGCAAAATCTATTCGAGGAAATTCATAAAGAGGTTATATTTCCATAGAATATGTTCTTTTTATTTCGAAAAAACCAATGCGCTATTTTTATCTATTGAATCTAAAAAATAATTTGTTCAGCAAATTACATCCCTCTCATTTTTTTTTGGTAGGGTATTATATCCATGTGTTTTTTTTGGGTAGTGGGGAGGAATCGAACTTGAGATGTTATTACATCTCATTTCATCATAAATAGAAACATACACCTCATATTTATCTCTTCAAATAATTATTTTCTAACGAGAAAAATCATTAAAAAGGTTATATTTTTATAATTTACTTTGACTTCAACAAAACCAATGTGCAATATCCATCTGTTGAATATCTAATAAATTATTTACCAAGTATTTACAGTGCTTTTCATTATAGATAGATCCAAATACCCAATAGAAAATGATATATAGGATATTTCCATAATTCATGGGTATTTTAGTAACTTACCAAATTCTTCTTCAAAGGTATTTTTATCAATAGGATAAAAGTCAAGGGTATATTTAGTTCTTTCCTTGAAATAACCAGGTCTCTTGCCGCTTTCTCTTCCGCTAATAACAATCAGAGCTTTTAGGGTTTCCTTCGTCCTTTGGTTTTCGTACGCCGCCATATTTTTAGGGTTGGGGTTTCAAGTGTTGAAAACTACCTCATTAGTATTCGCCATTATCGAACCTTGGATTTCTTCTTAATATACAAAAAAGAGAACTTCGGATTCGTCTTCCCTCTAAAAGTTGAATTTTTTCTTCTTCTAGGGTTTCAGATCTAGAAACCCCAACTTTTTTTTGCAGGGGTTCTTGAAAGTTGGCGCCTTTTTGTATTTGGGTTTTTTTTATCTCAACTATTGCAGAAAAACCGAGGTTTATTTGGAGTTGAGGCATTGTAGGCGCTTCTATTGTATTGCAGGAAGCCCTGGTTTTACAGGCTGTGCCTTTGTTTCTTGGTGGTTGTTTTGCCTTTGATATAACTTAACTAATGAGATCTAGATCTTGAAATACTTTAGTACCTGACGTGAACACTCCTTCTCATCTATACTCTGATATATACTCTTCTATCAGCTGGGTTTTACCTCTTTCTCCCCTGTAAATATATATACTCCTCTATCAGCTGGGTTTTACCTCTTTCTCCCCTGTAAATCTATAGACCCTTCCCTCTTTCTCCCCTGTAAACACCATGGCAGTGAATACGAGGCCTTTTAAGAAGCCGAAGAGGAGAGTAATAGCCGATCTTGTGCCATTCCACGAGTTTCAGGCAACTGTTGCTGGGTTTTCAGGCGATTTTGATGGGCCTTTCAGATCAAATATCAAAGCTTTTATCTCCAAATTTTCTCAATCATCTCCTTTTTCTCCCTATATATACTTTATTACATGGCACATTATGTTTCGGGTATTCGATCAGTGTGGTGATGAAAAAGTTATTACTCTTAGCATTGTGGAAGAAGATGTGAGGCACTCGAAATATGTTTACTGTGACCACTGCAGGGTTGTGGGTATGTATTTATGTTCCTTTTTTTTTTCTGTAATTTTTGTACTTTTTTTTTTTTTTTGGAGTTTCCAGTAATTTTCCGGGGTCTTTGGTCCGCCCTACTGAATTTACTGTGAGATTATTGTGATTTCTGTTGTATGAATTAGTTTTCAGTTTGTTGAGTTTGTTTAACTTGTGTAGCATATTGTTCTTGGATGTATTTTTCACTTCCATATACGATGATTGTTGGTTCTCACTGGTAGTGTTATGTGAATATACATCCCTTCACCAAATGAGGATCTTTGGTTTTCCAGAGTTTACAAATTCAACAAAATTTACACTTTTTTAGGTTTTGCTTTTTTGGTATAAATGTGAACATCACTAGGACTCTGAAAATCATTACCTTGGCTTCTCTGGTCTTCTGTGTAATGTGTAAATTAGTGATGTTGCTGGGACCATGAAAAGCATATCTTCTCTTCTCCTTCGGAAAATCCCGTCCCCTCCCGAATGGGACGCCATGGGGACCATGAAAGTTATTAGGCTTCCATGATAGTAAAAGTGTTACTCAAAAGAGGCTTCTGAACCGTGGAAGATTTCAGTCATCCACCGCATTGAAACAGACTCTCCTCCTTAATCTCTTCCACTAGTGGTGCCTCCCCACTTGCAAATTGTTCATCTGGCTAGAAAAGCTAGGCCCGTGAAAACAAGCCATGTAGAGAATACACTCTTTTAGGAAATGTGTCAGATGATCAACGGTTCATTCACAGTGGTGGTACTTAAGAAACGCTGAATAATTGTTAGAGAACGTATAGGATGCTCAATGAATGTGAAGATTGATATCTTTACCCTTGGCCTCCTTCAGCACGTAGTTTGAAGCCGAGTTTTAGTTGAAATTGTTCCTAGAAAGATATTTCGGTGTTTACTGTAACTCACATTATAATGCGACTTGCCCTATGTGTATGTTCCAGTTTTCCAAAACTTGGCAGAGTTGAACTCTGCTGACTTACTCAGCCTTGCACTTTGTCAAGGCAAGTTCTGGTGGCAAACTTGGGTTCATTAAAATGTCTATTTTTTTTTTATTAAGTCGGTAATAGATGATGTAAATGTTTGTATATAATTTTTGTGATGATTTTTGAAGCTTTTCTTATTATGTGCTATATTTTTCTGCTTTCTCTTTTTTTTATGTTTTTTAATTTTTTTCAAGCCTTAAATCAATAGTTTCTGAATTATTTCAAAATTTTCCATATTCCATCTTCTATGTACTTTTTCTATTTTTTATAGACCTTTAAAGCTTTTTATGACTTCTTTAGCTTTTTACTTTCTTAACTTTTTTATTTTAAACAAAATTGTTATAAATCTTTTGCACTTTTGAGCCCTTCATCGGTTCATGCAGGACTCGGTCTAGAACATTTGGTATGTTCTCTTCTGTATATTACCATTTAATGAATATACAAACTTGGATGGTTATTTGTTTAGTTATTTATTCTTAGCTTTGCTTGAAGTGTATATGGCCATGCAGTTTTCATAATTTTATTACTGTTCAGGGAAAACAAATACCTAAGGGTAACTTCTTCTTACCCCTCCTCTTTTGTTTCTATTTAATGTTAATTTTTAGTTCATATGGCTGTTTCTTCAGGTTGGAGTGGCCATCCAGTTTGTGCAAAGCGCTACCATTTCATCATTCGGCTGGACGGTGAATCCAGTGGTGCATACCAAAAGGCATGCACTAGCTGTGGATCCCTCGTCCCTTCACTAGAATTAAGGTGAGGGCATGATCTGTGTGAGGTACTTGTTTTTCTCCATATGTAAAATGGAATCTTCTGTGGAAAAAGGAAAGGTGACATGAAAATTCTGTGAATACCAATTAAATTGTGCCAACTGTGAAGCAATTAATGCTATTATTGAAAGAAATGAAATATTCCATTGGGCTGTGCAGATTTCTTTTGTGTTCCTCTCTGAATCTTGTCAATGTGCAAGTTCTTTCTTCACTAGCAAAATGTTGATCTTGATATCTACTTTCTACCAACTCTCTCTCTCTATCCCTCCCTTTATTGAATGGAAAAGTGCATTCCTATCTGTTACCTCTAATGGATTCTAGAAAAATAATGCTGTTTTCATTTTCCAGGAGTTCACCTGAGCATAATATGGTTTTAAACTGCTGGCTATTTGTTCCAGAAATACTTGTGAATTATATTAAAGAGTTTTAAACTAGTGGGGAGAAGTGTGAAGAAATACATAAATACTAGCAATAGAAAGATCGCAAGGTCATATAAATACTTCCTAGTCATGTATGCTCCATTTCTCCATCACCAAGTTTGCCATGGCATCCAAAGGTTTAAAACCATATCTCACAAATTGGAGGGCTTTGATACCATATCTCACAAAATGGAGGGCTTTGATGCCTCCAATAATTATGCCTCCAATAATTATTCCAAGAGTCTGAGGGGCCTTTTGGTTTTTGGCAAAACAATTCCATAGACTCTGCTGTCACGAAAAATGTAGATAACTGCTTGTCACCTGCATTGCATGGTCAATGTTGTCCTAATTCCCTCGACAAATCTTTCATTGATTGATTTCTGCTATAGTATGAGGGATTTTGGCCGGGCTTTGATGCCTCTTATAATTATGCCTCCAATTAATTCTTCCTAAGAGTCTGAAGGGCCTTTTGGTGCTTTGGCGAAACAATCCCATAGACTCTGGTGTCAAGAAAAAATGAAGGTAACTGCTTGTCACCTGCATTGTATGGTCATAGTTGTCCTAATTCCCTTGTTAAATCATTCAGTGATCGATTTCTGCTGAATTATGAGGGGGTATGACACTAAAATCGAATAGTGCCAAAGTTGTCAGTAGAACCTGGAGCCCTATAGATCAATGCCTGTTTGCATAGTTCTAGCTCTGGTGAGTCAAAAGGAAATTTGGGAGTTTGGCACTAAAATCTAATAGTACCAAAGTTCTCAGTTGAACCTGGAGCCATATAGATCAATGCCTGTTTGCATGGTTCTAGCTCTGGTGAGTCAAAAGGAAATTTGGGAGTTTGAAGGGCATTTTGTACAGTGCACTACATGGAAGCATGCATCATTAACGCAGATAATATCCAAATTAGGTTGTGCTCCATCTTATGCACAATAAGATTAAATTGGGAAATAAAAGTTTGTAAGTAAATATATGTTTGTACTTGAATATTTGCTGTAAGTAGGTGCTACTGCCTCTTTGAGTTACGAAGACACACAAGATAAAAGAGAAAAAAATGGGGCACATCTGGGAAGCTAGTGTTAGGAACATTGCAAAACATGTGGATGATTTAGCATTAACCTAAGTTGATTAATTGAAAGCAGAGCAGTATTTCTCGCAGCAATACCACCCCCCTAGAAATATTTTGATAGAATGAAGGAAGAGCCCAGATGCTGCTAGTATAGTGGCAACACTTCAGGAGATTGGGTTTGGTTCAAATTGATCTATCTTTGAGGGAAGAACTGGTATTTGAAAGTTGCAGGAGTGCATGATGAAAAAAGAAAAAAAAAGTGATATTTGAAAGTTGCAGAAGTACATGATCAAAAAAAGGAAAAAAAAGAAAAGAAAAGAAAAGAAGAAAAAAGAAGTAAGAAGGAATTTGCAAAAGTACGGCTGAAATAGTGGGAAGTTGGAGGTGGTTTTTCTCTTGAAAGGAAAAGGATGAGTTAAAGTGGCTGGGCTTGGGCCATTAGAATATAGCTGGTATTTTCTTTCCTCCAGCAATGTCTCTGTCCTCTTCTACTAGCCTTGCATAGTGCAGCTCTCATCTCATTCTTTATTTCATTGTTTGGCACATATCTCTCTCTCTCTCTCTCGCTTTCTTGCCCTCCTCCCCCCCTCTGTTCTCTTTTCTCTCTTACGGTTCTCCCTTCAATCCCCGCACCTCTTCCTCCTTTTTGTATCTTTTTCATAATGGGAAAAGATATATCCCACAGCATCCAATGGCTGCAATGACAGATAGGGCCAGTGTAAGAGGACATCCTTGCCGATAAGATTGAGAAACTGAAATTGAAAATGATGGCAGCACAGTTCTATTAAATTAAGTAGAATGGCGGTTGTGAGCATTCATCTAGTTATATGAGATAATATATATATAGTTGTTCATTTATTTTGGAAAATATGCTTATACAATATTTTAAGCATTCATCTAGTTATATGAGATTTTATATGTATTTGTTCATTTATTTTGGAAAATATGCTTATACAATATTTTAAGTCTCTGATATAAGATTTTCCCACTTTATGATCCTCCTATTCTGAAGTAGGATGGGCTCATATTTCAACTCTGCAATTTTGAGATAATATATATATGAGATAACATATGTATTTGTTCATTTATTTTGGAAAATATGCTTATACAATATTTTAAGTCTCTGATAGATTTTACCCACTTTATGATCCTCCTATTATGAAGTAGGATGGGCTCATATTTCAACTCTGCAATTTTGACTGCCAAACACTTTCGATTATCTAATTTCGATTCTGCAAATTGAAGCGAATATGTTTTGTGTCTTTGATTTCAGTGGCAAGAAATGCATTACTTGTCTAGTTTTTCTTCTCATTTAAAGTAATTTTCACCAAAAATATAGATATTTCATGACCGTTAACTTCAGAACCCACTCTTGTGCTCTTTTGATAATTTTCTTCTCATTTTCTCTCAACATCTTCAATATTTTTGTCCTCGTGTTTAAATTTTTTGTTTTTGAATTTTATTTTGACTGCAAGAGTACTGTTCTCTACCCTTCTCTTTCTTCCTTCATGTTTTCAATGTCGAGCACTTATGCACAGTTCATTTTGTGGTGGTTTAAGGGTGGAATTTTGGGTTGCAATGCCTTTTTCCTAACAAAAAGTAGGACAGCTCTGTCAAGTTGCATTAGAGTTTTTGCCTCTTAGAAGACATGGAGTTTGAAGATAATCCTCTCCTTCTCTTTCTTGCAAATCTTCTCCACCCTTCCTCCGCACTGCTATCATTTCCATCTCACTGGCACTATGATTTCTGTCATTTACTTCTTTCTCTCCACTTTGTTTCTTCCATGTTAAATTTCAAATCAAACAAATTTCTTGTATTTTTTTGCTTTTCCAATTTTCATTCCCTTTGCTTGTCATTCAAGGGTTATGGTTGGCAGCTTCGTATTTTAGAACTATATTTGCATGCATGAATATAAATTTTTTTTATCATGGATCAGTGCAATATAAAAATAATTTAGAGCGACTGGTCTATGTCTTATTCCACCCCCCTGCTGTCCCATTCTCTCTACCTCTATTTTTCTATGATATATATTTCTCTGAGTATAACCCAGGTGCAAGTTCTGCAATTATGAGATGAATGAGGATGATATGGAAGATTGGGCATATCTCCAGTTACAGGACCCCACTCATCTTCTACATGGAGTTGTTCATTCCAATGGCTATGGCCACCTTCTCAGAGTAAATGGCCGGGAAGGCGGTTCCAAGTTCCTTTCCGGTTGCGAAATCATGGACTTCTGGGATCGCCTTTGCACCATCCTGAGAGTTAGGTAATGTTGGAGTATTTGTTTTTGCGGTTTAATTTGATTCTTTTTCTTTTTAGTGATTTTTAACTGGCAATTACACTCATGAGAATTATGAAATACATAAACATTTGGATCAATGGGAAATGCATGATGAGAAATTGTTCTGTTCACAATGTGTAGATTATGTGCAGTATACTTTCTCATATATAAAGTACAATTGCATACACTCTTTTCATACCTTGGACAAACTATAGTGTAGTCACACATTTAAAGATTTTCATATTCATATGGATGGTGTATTTGTCATACTCCTGGAATTACAGAGCAGTTCTTAAATGGTCTTTTCATGCCTTGGTCACGTCTCGGAATGAGTTTATGCAGTAGCGTATTTAGGAAGGCCATTGTTTTGATGCTTTTTTTTTGTTTGTGTGCGTGTGTGCTACATTTAGAACTTTAAGAGGTAAGGATTTTCGTAAGGGTTTGTATTGCATTGTGGAAGCTTTAAAACAGGCATCTTTTAATGGTTCAGATTGAACCATGCTCATCCAAGGGCCAATAATGAATTTTGTTTTTAATTTTTTATTTTAAAATGATATTATCTTGAAATTTTGGTTTTAGGTTCATTTTTGTATGTAAGATTGAATAAAATTAATAAAAGACCTTATATGAATAAAAAATATTGACCAAAATTAATTTAGAGGTATTTTGATCATTTTGTATGTAAATTATTTTTTGATCATTTTCATTTAGTTATATGCATAAAAATACACCTGCACTCCAAAATTCAGATAAGTATCTTATTTAAATAAAAAACAAAAAATAAAATACGTGACAAATTTTTTTGCCTTTGGATATGGCCGTATGAGATCTTAAGCGGGATACTTTTCCTTTTCATAATGGGAAGAAAAAGAGGCCATGTTCTTTAGATTTGCCAGTATTCTAAGTGGGGTGTAAACAGTGCCGCTTTGTTGTATAGGAGCTTTTCGGTATCATTTTTCAGTCCTTGGGTTTGTTTCATTTGGATGTTCTGCAACTTGTGTTTCATGAGTGCTTGAAATACCCAGCTTTCTTGTTGCGTCAGCAAAAAAACGACATAGGAGATACTTGTGATGTTTCTTTCATCGGAAAGACACTCTCATGTTTAGACGATTTCACTACCATCCGTTTCGCTTTCTTTTCGATGAGTCTGGTGCTCCAGGCAGTGTTCCACCCATTCTTTTTCTGTGTCCTTTTCTTGTGAAGTTTGATGTCATTTCCTTTTAGAGGTCATGGGCTGTGAACACATGGTCCCACCCTTTTCAGAATGGACACAGTAGTGATTGGTTCAAGCCTCAAACTCCAGGTTACTTGCCCCTTTAGAATTATCCATTTGAGAATCAATACAAGATCACAACCAAAGGGAAGAGAACTTGAATGGATACTTTGGTATAAGAATGAATGCATGGTAGACTCACATGCCATGCATGATATTTATATATGCCTGCTTTGTAAGGAGGCATTGAAATGCTATGGCCACCATGCATATAGACACATAAGCACACGATAGCGAGGTCTTGGGTGTATGGAAGTGAATGGTCCTCGTGCCCTTCGTTCATCATACCGGGATATGCATCTAAGAGAATGGATGGCTCAGATTTTGATTTTTTAAGCCATCCAGTTATGCCTTTACATGATTTTCTGTTTCAATCTCAACATCTTGAGTTTAATAGTAATTGGAGAGCTAAAATGCGTATATATTTGATCACCATGATCATAAGGTTTGTGGTTTTTGTCTTTTTGGTTTGCTGAAGTGATAAGAAAGGGGAAAATGGTAGAAAACAAGGGAGAAAGGGTTGGCGCTGTTGATTATACATATTCAAATCTAAAACAAACTATTCTTTGATTGTTAACAACGAAATAAATTTCCTTTATCATTTTCATCATTATGTAATCAGGCATCATGTTGAGTTGGCCATACCAGTTTATGCAGGTTGAAAGGAAAAAAAAAGGGTGGGGAGGGGGGTGTGGCTTTTAGGGGCGCTCTCTTGTTAGAGAGAGAGAGAGAGAGAGGAGGGGAAGAGAAGCTTGGGTCCTTACCCCTTAGGTGGTTGTAGTGTTAATAGTAATTAGAGAGCTAAATGCGTTTATATTTGATCACCATGATCATAAGGTTTGTGGTTTTTTTCTTTTTGGTTGCTGAAGTGATAAAGAAAGGGAAAAATGGTAGAAAACAAGAAAGAAAGGGTTGGCCCTGCTGATTATTTATATTCAAATCTAAAATTATTCTTTGATTGTTAACAAAGAAAAAAATTTCCTCCATAATTTTCATCAATATGTAATCTGGCATCATGTTGATTTGGCGCATGTTGAAAGAGTGAGGGTGGTTTGGTATTTTAGGGGCGCTCTCTTGTTAGAGAGAGAGAATCCCATTTTTAGAGAGAGAAAAAAGAGGGGCAGGCCCAATTTTTTCTCACTCATTTATAACAGATCATCTTGTTTGAGACGCAGGGAGAGTAAGGGCAAAGGCAATTACAACCCAGCAAACCAATCAGAGGGAGAGAGCGCATCACAACTAACCGATTGGCTTGTTTTCTTATTGTTGTTTTTAAATTTAATTATTTCCCACAGGGCTTTTATTAGATATCACACTTTGTGAGGAAAGTAGTTTACGATGATACATGCCGTATGCAAGTATGCAAATCGCATTCTCAAGAAATGAATATCTGCGGGCCATCTGCATCATCATCAACCGAAAGTTCCAGATTACAGGACAAGTTCATGAAAATAACCGTGCATCATCAACCGAAGTTCCATATTAGAGGAAAAGTTCATGAAAACAACCGTTCATCATTATCAACCAAAGTTACAGATATACTGCATTCATGCATGCACTGCATACAATCCCACATGCTTGCTTACATTTGCTTAGGCAATACATTCACTGACCTCATGATGATATTAATAGCGACATGCCCATGCTCAACATCAGGTCATCACCGTCCAATAGGTTGGCTGATGATGGTAGGGAATTAATTCCCAAACATGTATGCTCTGATGCCGTCCAAATCATCAATGGGACAGTGATTACTGTGTCTCTGCTCTCGCTCTCATTTACTTCTCTCATATATAGCATGTCAATTTACTCTGTTAGTTTCTAGTAATTAGATTTAACTTCTACAGTTGTATAGGTATTGCATTCCGCATAAATAAGGTTTTGAAAATAACCAATGATTCCGGCAATAATTTTGCAGGAAAGTGAGTGTCTTGGATGTTTCAAAGAAGTACGGGCTTGAATACCGTCTCCTCCATGCCATGGCCATCGGCCGCCCCTGGTATGGCAACTGGGGCTATGAGTTTGGCTCAGGCAGCTTTGCCCTGACCGAAGCCTCTTATCAAGAGGCCATCGACCTCCTTTCTTCTCGTTCTCTTACGCCACAAATCCAAGCACTAGTAGTCTACTACCGTTTGATAACAGGTTTGGAGATCTCGACTGTGCATGACCTGATCAGATGCTTGATGCAGCTCTTGCACAGGGCCAGTGGGCCAGGGGAGATTAAGGGCTTAGAGAGGGGTGAAAAATTAGGTCTCACGGGGTGTGCAGACGAGGAAGTGGGGAGGGTTGTTGAGGATTTTTTTAGGGTTTTGGCGGTGGTTGGGAAGGAGCGGTGGATCTCATGGAAGAGCTTAAAGGGGGCAGTGGCTGGCCAAGGGAGGGATGTTCGAATGGTTGAGTTTGCAATGAGGCGAATGCTGTTGGAGGGTGTTGGAAGATTTGCGGTTCGCTGTGAAGCGGATGCACCCATGCCAGAGTTCAGGTTCCTCTCTCTATCTCTCTATGCCCTATAGGTTCATTATACTCTCAAAAAATTCCCAAATTATGGAAACAAAAGGAGAACAGAACCCTTCATATCCGTTCTCTTTTTGACAAACATGCTAATTACACATTCCAAACACCACCTCAGAACAGGACCCTTCATACCACATCTCTCACTCAATCTGTCTAATGCCATCACTTGTGCATGTGCAGGCTGGAAGTCGACCCGAGTTCCCGAGCGTCAACTCTCCCTCTGCCAAAAGACCAGCTTCTTAATGACCTCTGTCTCATCTACAGGTCTTTCCACCCTGAAACTATGCCTTCGACCGAACCCTACAAATCAGCGGCCATCAAAATACTCGACTGCAAGCATTTCATTAAAGACTACCAAGCCCAAGTCCCAAAACTTGCTCCCCTCTTGGCTCCCTCTAAAAATCAAGTAACCCTTTGGGTCCGGTGTCAAATAAACGATACCAAAACTTACCCTCTCCCGCCTCCTGAGTTAGTCAGCCTTCCACCCACTGGCACCGTTGCCGACCTCAAGCTGGAGGCTGCAAAGATCTTCCAAGAGGTTTATATCTTTTTCAAAAGGTTCCAGCCTGAGGACATTCTTGATTTATGGGGAGTTAAGGATGATACCCAAGTGAACCTCTTGGTGGGACCTAATGCCTCAGTCACTGTAATTGGTAGGGTGCTTGGTGGTGTTTCAGGGATTTCTCGGTTTCGGTTAGAGAAAGGAATAGATACTTGGGTGGTCGAGTGTTCTTGTGGAGCAAGAGATGATGACGGAGAAAGAATGTTGGCTTGCGATGGTTGTGGGGTTTGGCAGCACACAAGGTGTGTAGGATTAGAGGACTCCCAACCTGAACCTGACTGGTTCTTGTGCAAGAGATGTGACAACGGTGACAAATGGCAAAAAGCTAAAAAGCCCATGCAGAGTGAGAAAGGGCCCAGAAGACGAAAACCAGGTCGTTGTCGTGGGGCTGGAGGGATGAGAGTGAGGTTTGAGAGCCTACCAACCCCTAGTGTAAAGTAGGTTTTGACCCTTTTGGTTTTTTGGAATTGGCCCTTCTCTTTTGTAGGGTTATTTTCATTTTTTTTATTTATTTTGTCGGCAGATTGTAAATGTTTGGGGTTTTTGTAGCAGTGTTCACTGCAGAAATGTAAAAATGTTTATTTTATTGCTAGTGAGTTCCGCTTTTTCCTCGTGAATAGAAAAGTACTCCCTCTCTGAATGAAAATGATCTTAAGGTTTATTGCAAGGGTACTTTCTACAAAGGATGCTTTAAATTTACCAAAGATACACAACAGGAAATACATGGAAGATGGATGGTAACACTTACAATTTTCTCTAGTTGGTGGGGGATTCTTCAGCCAAGTCAGAACTCGAGACATCACTGTTTCCCTCATTTCTTGGATGAGACCGAAGAGTGTGAGGCATGTGTGACCTATGATCGGCACCGGCAAGGGCCAAGGCCTTATCCAGAGAGAGAGAATGCACAGCATCGCATAGATTTGAGTACTTGATAACCACCTCTTTGTAGAGTTTTAGGAGATCCTCAACATCTCCAACCCGAAGTTCCCCAACCTCGGCCTCCATGTATGGGTATGTTTCTGTATGCGGGAAGTTCCATGTCAGTAGTGTCTTACCATTATTTTGGTGAGAGATTAGCTCATTATCGAAGTCAACCACTATTTGGATAATAAGAAGCTTATAATCAGAAGTGTTAAGCATTGTTTTGCACAAAATGAGAGGACGGTTAAAAAATAAATAACAAAAGAGAGAGCGAATGCGAATGATTCATTAGAGACACTAAACAGAAGCACCCAAAAGAAAAGGAATCAAAGTGGAACTAACAGAGAACCATGTGCACTGGAGAAACTACTTCTCTATTGTCATAAAATAATACTAAATATATTCAGAACTATAAGGCCACATAGGTGGACTGCTAAACATGAATGATCTCAGCTTGGTTATTGCAACAGCTTAACCAATGAGTGAAAGATAACATGATTCTACAGATGCCTGTGTTTCCTTTATTTCTTGTGTCAACTTGCCTGCTGTATATGTGTGTTGTCATTACTGAAATAAAGAAAAGGATACAATGAGACCATTTATTTTTGGTATAAGGTGATCACAATTAATATTGACCATTGGATGTGGAATTAGATGGCTGCATTTATTCTATTGACCATGCTCAAACTTAAAAGAAATTTTCTCGAATTTTGTGACACCAGATTTCACATGGAATGGTTGTAAGTAATTGTGAACTTGTATCAAAGGTAAATGGTCTCATCGTATACAGTCAACTGAAATAATGAGCTAGGATCATAAAACAAACTGGTTTCAAACTCTCTCAAGTGTCTATGTGTGGTCATGTGTTGTGAGAGTTTCTCACAATAGCTACGGTGAAGAAAAAAGGAACTAGAATATGCAAACAAAGCATATTCAAAAAGCTGTTCTCTGTTGCTCGTATAAACATACAATAGCTGAAATAGTGAGCTGGAATGAGAAGCATGAAAATTGGTGATCCTTCTCTCTCTCTCTCTCTCTCTCTCACACACACACACACACACAAACTTAAACAGTGAGCTAGAATGCAAAGCATTGTCAATTCAAAGTCCTCTCTCTCACTCTCTCACTCTATCTAACACCCACACACATACACATACAACATATACAATTGTGGACATAGTGATTTGCAACTTTACCACCTATTTTGATTTCCTTGCCATGCCTTCTCGTGATGGGATTGGGTTCACCAGATGAACTTGCTGGTTCGGAGTCCACTGGCCTGAGATTCTCAGCAGATGCTAACTCAGCCTTGCGCATGTTCCTCTCGAACTCATTTTCATCCATTGAGAGAGACTTTGCATCTAACTCAAGAATAAATGACTCTACCGAAACCATGTTTGTAAAATAATATGCTGCTTCTGATATGAGCCGAGATTGTCGCCTGTACAGTTGTATGTATTTGAGGTTGGAATGGAACTGAGGAGGATTGGCCTGCATAAGAAAACCATCATGAACAAGCCATTTGTGCACCTTCATCAAATCTCTCTCTCTCTCTCTCTCTCTCTCTCTCTCTCTCTCTCT
>NW_006497421.1:1681468-1700490 GCF_000471905.2 Amborella trichopoda
TTATTGAGATCGGTAAACCAAAGATACTCCCCCTCCAAGAACAGTATATGAAAATTTCGTCTCGTATGGCTCAAGCGAAAATACCCCAACAATGAACGAACATTGAGATTTTAAACTTTTTAGCCACTTGATTCAATCTTCCCTGAAGATAGGAAAATAGCTGTAGCCTCACTTGCCCTTTTTATTATTCTCCTCTCGCCTGGACTGAATTTCATCTGCTGGCTTTGTGACAGTCTAATCAAGCGAGGAAGACTAGTGAATCTAAAACTAACGTGTCTACGGCAGACTGTTATACATGTCAAAATTGATAGACCATTCATCATAATCCTTGAATTGAATTAGAATCCGTTAAATTTTCATTTATTATTATTATTATTATTATTATTCATACTTATTCATTTCATTGATTTCAAATATATATAAATATATATAAGTTCGGTAGTACTTAACAATCAGAAAAAACAAAGGCCAACTGCATTTACAACCAAGCTGATGGCTCTCAAAGTGTATCGATGATCGCAACCAGGGCTCAGAAGCCATGTCCAAGAGCTGCCTTAAGGTTTTCTTTCAAAACCAAGGCCAATAACCAATATGCTACTTCATAATGATAAATGGATTGTAATAAATATCGCAGCAAATAACAAATATCATCTTTCATGGAAGCACCAAGTATAGGATATTAAAGCTGACGTAACTTAGTTGTTGAAAAATGATCTGATCAGACTTTCATTACAAAAAAGCTTTTCAATAAGCTAAGGGACAAACTAACAAAACAGCTAATGAGCAAAATATTTAGTCTTTGATTGGGAGTGCTGCAATACGTGCTAATGCAAGAGTTGTGGCACCCCGTAATGTGCCATACAATCAGGATGGAGGGACGGGGGAACCCCTTTCCAAATAGAACACAGAACCAAACTTATTAGGGGCATCTTGCATTACTGCTCTAATGCAAATGGTTTATAGCAAAACATACAGGGTTGATCACTAACACAATGTCACCTCAATTGGGCTGGACGTCATTAACAGTCCTTCCCAAGATGAAGCATAAGTAATATGGAGCTTGGGATACAATTTTCATCTAACTTTTGAAGTCACATTTCTTAATCCATTTGACCCACACCCTAGTCCCCATGTTGTGGTTTCCATTCCCATCAATAACACCACCTCACTAACAATTTCAAAAAGCTAACTCCTAATCTACTTGAAAAAATGGGTAGGGGCCTCTGTCCTTCCCACTGAATTACCCAAAAAAAAACATAGTGATAGTAAGGAATTGGGTCCGGGATTAATTGGTTAGCAGTTGAAATTTGCATTGCCAGGTCCTGGGCTCAATTCCTACTGCTGACTTACCCACAAAAAAGAAGAAGAAGAAGAAGAAGAAGAAAACATAGTGATAATATATGATTGTGTCAATCTCCTGAAGCAAACCCAGCCCAAAAGTGCAAGCATTCTGAAACAAGTGCAAGTATACCATATCCAGTTGGTCTATTGTACAGTTCTAGTCCATTGGGGTATTCAACATCCAAAAGAATGAATGGTGATATGAATGCAACAGACTAGGACATGACCCTAAATGAGGGCCCCACTCACTGTCCATAAATTCATTGGACAGTGATGACCCCAATGAACTACGATTTTCCACAGTTCATTGCATTAGGGTATGATTTTCTTGAAACAATGGTCTCCAGATTAAAAATATTAGCCTATGGTGTCAAGAGTATAGTGTCAATTTGCTACACAAACTAGTAGAAAGCAGACTGTTACTTTCATAATTTGGTAAAATATTGTACATACCAGCCAGGAAGTTTCATTCTGAATTTCTCTGGATATATCCAAGTGTTCTGGTCTAACAAAGTTTTGCAGCAAGCATATCTTTTCTGATATTTCTTTGTCACGTTTAACATCGGCGAGAGATGATGCGAATGTTCGGCTGAACAACTTTGTCATAAGATACTTTTCCAAACCCTGCCAAGTTGAAACCTTTGTTTATATACATATTACCAAGATAAAACATATTTGAAGAATAGTGTATGTAGACTTCTAAGCCAGAGGTTCGTATCTCAATCACAAAAAGGTTCACTCATTTTTAGACCCTCATAACTTTTTCAATAGTCACATCGACTTGACGTTAATGTGTATCATACAAAGAAAACCATGACCTTAGCATATGCACACATGAAGTAACAACATAAGAGCTGCTTATTTCCCTTATCTAGGTGAAAAAAGAACAAGAAAGTATACCATAACCAATGCATATGGCATGCAGTGCACTCATTAACAATACATCCCCCACGAGAGAGCGGACAACCATAATGAGGTTTACTGACGTTCATCTCCACAACCCCTCATCAGAAATGGAGTTTGGATTCATTAGGTGAACCATTATCATAATTAAGGGTGTATGGTAGGCTTTCTCAAAAAGAAAATGGTGCTTTGAAAAATATAGTAAGTGCAAGATACACTTGAAGTTTGGTAGGACTTCAACATGAACCAAAAAAACTAACCAATTCCAAAATGCTCATTACCTCGATAGCACTATCAATTTCTTCCTCAGTGGCACCATACCATAAGGGATGATCCTTGATGGCTGCCTCCATGGTTAGGAGGAAATCTTGTAGCTTTTTGCCGTCTCTCTCAGCATCAGCAGCATGGAATGAGAATGACACAATGAAGCTGTAACAGAAATCTTATGGACTTTTAAGGGGATTGGCAAACACGATCAACTTAACTAGTAAACCATAGATAGTTCAAAAAGCTTACATATTTTCCCAATCAAAGTCTATAACACCACAAAAATAACAAGTTCACTATAGAAAAGGATAAAAACACCATTTAAATACACAAACAAAGAAAAATAGATCTTCAGAACTTTTCTAAGAACTTTGTGTATGACTGCAGAAAAAAATATGAAGAGAGGATATAGCCGAAGACCTCAAAGGGTAGAATACACAGATATACTAATCTAATTTTTCTTGTTTGTACCCATTAGAATCAGATTAAAAAATTAACAAACAAACAAGAAAGAACAATACCAGAACCACATAAAAGTATGATAAGGAAATACATATACAAACCGACAATATGATACCCATCATGATACAAGTTTCTCAAGCACCAGCATAATATGTCAGACCAATCCAGATACAAGTACATGATCACAGCCGAAGTGAACAAAAAATTAGGAAAAGAGAACAAGAAGAGGTAGAAATAAAGAGAGATTGTGAAGCACATAGGAAGAGAGAGAGAGAGAGAGAGAGAGAGAGAGAGAGCTTGAAACCTGCAATTTAAAAAAAAGCTCAAACCAAAAATAAATAAATGGAAAACATCAACTCAAAAAAAATAAAAATAAATAAATGAATAAATACAACTCAAAGCAAATTAAGTGAGAACCTGAATATAAAAAACTATAACATATTATATTCCGTCAAACCCTAGTATTCTAATAGAGTTGTTCACAAAAAGGAATTGGTAATATTGGAAACAAATAAGAAAAAGTCTCATTCGAATCAAATTCCAAACAAGCAAAAATCACAATCACGATTACCCATACAAAACTACAAAAAATAAAATAGAACTACGAAAATAAAATAGTGAGTACAATTATTCATATAACCCAAATAAAAGAAAGATTCAAACGACACAGAATTGCATTCACTCCTATTAAAATTTAAAAAGATACAAAAGAAACAAGAATGAAAATTGTTAATTCTTGATGGAAAAGGAAACCAGAGAGAAAAAAAACCCTAAATAAACTCATTATGCATCTATTCCCCTATTTTTCTCACGGAATTCAATAAGCAAACAACAAATAACATGATAATTCTTTCGCCAAAGAGAAATTAAACAGAACAAAACAAAACCAACCTTTTAATGGAGCGAACCAGGTCAACTGAAGCAGGGTGCTTCATTCGATCAAGAAAATCGTAGAAATTTGCAGGTGAAGAAGAATCCATGAAAAATAAATTCCCCAACAATAATTGTTATAGCAAATTTAAGAGAAAAAACAATAAAAACAGCAATAAAATGTTAAATAATCAATTATAAGAAGAAGAAGAAGATCTTATGTTGATGAATTTCCCCTTCCCCCTTAATATAAAGAAAAAAACCAGAGGGATTTTCCCGGAATTAAAATGTGGGCTTATGATTTTATTTTATTTTATTACATAGGTTTAAATAACGTGGACAGTTGTGGATTTGACCTCTTTATCTGAAATAATAACAAAAGTAACATTGAGATCACCCTGCGGATTGGTAATTTGGTAGGGAACATTAACAAACTTTTATGCGAATAGACTTTATGCTCCAGCGGGAGCATAATATCCAAGGATCAACCATGTGAGTATTTTTAGGACCTTAAAGTTTTGGGTGGGCCCTAAATGATAAAAAAAAAGCGCACTTCAAAAATTAACTGGAAGACGTTCTTTTGATGCTAAAAAATCCTCAAATCGATCGTCTCGACTTTAAGATGTATGGATATGAGAAAAAATGGATTTCAAGAATTGAAAATAGTGTATTTTTAATGCATTTTGTAGACCATCAATTTCAAGACTTCCAAGTGTTCATAATTATAGATGAAACAAACTTTTGGACGTGGTTAGCATGCAGTCAAGCCCGCACATGTAGAAATGCGGGCTTGGCAATAAATATATTTTTAAATATACTTTGATCCTAATTTTTAGAGAATATATAATCTCGAACATGGAGATCATAAATATGAATAAATAAATAGGTTTTGAAAACTAGAAATAATAATTACACTAAGAAATTATTTGGACCATTAGATGTAATTGTTTCTAGATGGACAACCTATTTGCATCTATCTTTAAGATGGTACCTTTGAACTGCCTGTTGCACAAATGTGGTTCAATCCGCATGAAACAATTGTTCCAAACTTTTAGGCCATCATAATGATTTTCAATACCGAATTAATACCTTTTGATACTATTTAAAGGTGCAGCTTACTTTGATTGTTTAGACCCTCAGTAACTTCATCAGTTGACCCACTTTAAAAAAAAAAAAACCTTTATAGAACGTCTCAAAACTAAGGTACACCTCACAAATCTACATGAAAATATTGTCATGAGGGTGAAAAATCTTTTTTTGATGGATGAAAAATCTTATAATTGATCATCTTGGCTTCGAGATATTTGGATATGAAAAAAGAGAATTTAAAATCCTAAATGCATCTTATGAACATTACCTAGAGCGTCTATATTTTTTACTTTTGAGTGTTTATGTACCTGTTTGATATAAACCATTTTTGGAGCACTAAATTTCATTATAAGGAATTACAATAGATTTTTAAGCCATAAGCGTCTCTGGCACCCAACTGCATCTTTTACCAAGATTTAGAAGTGTCTTTAATTGTTTAAGCTAGACACCTTATACAAATCTCACTTAAAAAGAAAATTATAAATACTGATGTACCAAGATAGGATAAAGAGCTTGTTTAATTACATCTAAGAGCTTAAAATCTGAATTTATTATTTTAAAAATAATCTTACAGTGATCCTAAAATAGATCTGAAATTTCATAACTAAAAGAGTTCTCATTCTTTTTCTTGAGGGAGTAAATGTACAATTTGATCCTTTGAGAGTACAGCTCACACGCCCAGTGAGTTAGAAGCCCGAGAAAAAATTGTACTTTTTATTCATAAATGACACATTCCAATTATCGGGACCCGAAGCAATTTGGTAACCGAGGGATAGACCCGATCTTGTTCTCAATCCTGGTCCAAATCTTGGAATTGAACATTATTTGGGTTTGGGATTAGGTCCGTGTCCAAATCGGGATCCTGTAATATTTTTTGGGTCCCAATATATAAAATATTAGTAATTACCAATTCCCCCTGTTAAATTTCCATTACTATTACCAGTTTATCACTATTACTCTTGATAATCACTATCACTCTTCGTAGCCTTATAACTCATATTGGGTTATATTAGGGTTATCATTGTACACAAAATATTTTGGACACTTCTATATTCTTGTTTTGTATATGGTGTTTTTTTTAATAAGGGTATTTTTTGTCATTAGGAGGGGTGTGATGTCATCCACATGGATCATACTAATGGTACGCTCTATGCGGATGATGTCACATCTCATATAGATGACATCACACCTCTCATAATGACCAAAAAATACTTTTATTAAAAAAAACTCCATATACAAAATAAAAATAAATAAGAGTTCAAATTTGTTGAGTACAATGATAAATTACTCTATATTATGAGTACTATAACATAACCTTATATTTAAATATAGTTAAACACATATATTTTAATTTTTAAATTTGAGTTCCAACCTTTGGGTTCAAGTTAACTGAATTTGGGTCCGGATCCCATATCATTTTTTTGAGTCTGGATCCAGGTCTGGCAGGACCTAGACCCGCCCCATTGCCACCCCTACCCGAGTCCCCCATTTTATGAGGTGTTTGTGACCTTTGTGCATGAAAACCCGAGAAGTAACGGTCTCATATTATGGTTAATAGTTTAGTAAAATGATAAGAAAGTGAACTGGAACTCGGAGTAACTTGGGCCTTTAGCAGGGTATTGCGTCTGGATGACGAAGAAAAAAACTACGTCTTACATGGGTATTTCTTATTTAAAATCTGACTTAGGGTAGGAAGTATGACTTGACCGAGTCCACTTCCAACTCATTCTACGATGACTCAAGCTTGAGGCCCTAGCAAGTCCATGCCCCAAGTCCGGATCAGTGATCGAAAACACGATCTTGCCATGGGCCTTGGCCCCTAGTCGGACCGGCTCCATCCAAACTAAAAAGGGAAAAAAAAAAATACAATAAACTTCAAGAAATATGAAAAATATGTTTAAAGTAAATTAAACAAATCCCATCTAAATAAGGTTAAACAAGTACCGAAAAAATGGATTTTGAAACAGTCAATGTATTACGAGGATATTTTAGAAATAATCCAAAAAAAAATGGAAATATAAAAAGGAAAAGTATAAAATGACACCGTTGACCTCTGGTACAGTGGTCACAATTAATCTTGACCTTTGGATGTGAAATTGGATGGCTGTATTTATTCCATCGATTGAGCTCGAATTTCAAAAGAAATTTTTTCGAACGTTATGATACACTCATGTTATCAGATTTCACATCAGATGGTTATAAATAATTGCGACCTCTTTGTATCAAAGATAATGGTCTCATTCTATACAATCCATATAAAAACAAGTATTCATGGCTAAAACACTTACCAATCTTTTCCAAAATAATAGATTATATAAAAAAATAAATTCTTTATTTTTTTAAATTTGTTTAAGATCCCCAATTGGACCACCCAACTCGAGGATACTCGTAACCGCCAAGGTGGCGAGTCTGAGCTGACTTGCTCGAGTTTTTAAACATAGGTCCAGATTCTTAAACGTTGGTTGAGTATGATGAATATAGTCACTTCTATGACTACATGACCACCGCATAATGATGTACACCATGTTGCAGTGCAAGAAGCTAACATTTACCTTTTTGCTTTGTTAAGGTGCTCCTAATGCTATTTCCTTACTACTCCGGGATTAAAAGTACCTTAAAAAGATGGAAAAAGTTTATAAATCGCATCAACCTTAAACTGTGCACTTCAGAAATCTACAAAAAATGATTGGTCCATTACTGCAAAACCCTCGAATCGATTATCTTGATTTCGATTATCTTGATTTTGAGACGTATGGATACCGAACAAATTCATTTCATGTCTCAAAAATAGTACATCTTGCAACACATTATTTAATCCGCCCATTTTCAATATTTTCAAACGTTTATGGATCTTCTCTATCTACTCCATATTTAGAGTATGATTTGGGACAAAGGCAAATTTTTAGGGCATCATACGAGGATTTAAAATGTTCTAGTCATTGCAAACAAAGGCGGCATGGCTAAATCCTCACTCATAACTGTAAGTTGATGAAAAGACATACAATGAAATCACTTGTCTTTAATAAAAAGAGGTCCCAATCACCATTGGTTGTCATATGTAAATTGGGAGGTCCAAGCACTAAGATTTCGTATAAGACCTTATTGTGCCAAAAATAAATAATTTTATAACATACAACCCCTAAATTAATGTTGATGGCATTTTGGTTATTTCATTAAGTAACAAGGGGTTTTTGTGTTATTGAGCCCCTTCTAATATGTATAAATGCCATCAAAATATTCCATTGTTGTTCTATGGAGACCGGTAGGTTTGAGATCAGTGCCTCACAGATTGACTGTCACTGTCTGTCTGTCTCTCTCTCCACCCTTTTTTTGAGCGTATAATACAGGTATTATATACTTAAAACATTAGTTTCTCTCTCTCCGTAATAGATACAGGTATCATTGCTCTCATACTTAATTTATTAATCAAACATGTTTCTGCCAAGGTTCACAACAGGGAAAATAACGGGACGGGCGTGGTTCAATATCAATTTTATCATGGTAACCGCCGTTACGTTAGAGAAACTGGTGTTCGTGGTTTTAAAACAAATCACCTACTCAATACAGGAAATTTACAGAAAAATCTCATTTTATTATCAAAATTTAAAATCGGCCCCCTATATTTCATATTTTACCCTCAAGTGCCAGTTTTTGTGTGCATTGTATATACAATGATCGGCTGCTCACACCTATCCTCGTCCAACGGATGGCAAAGATGAGCTGCTGTTGCCATTGGCAGTCTTAATAAGGTGTAACTTTGCCTCCTCTTCCCCGTTCATTGATGGGGGTGGACAGCAGATGGGCAATCTGTGTAGCATAAACTGTACCCAAATTCTCTGTAAAACAGGGATAGAAGAGTAATTTCATCGAAATTCTAAACTATATGGCCTGTATACAGTAAGCTTTTAAGAAAGGAAATCTCAAGTTAATATGCTTGGGAATTCTTCCTCCTAAAAGGATAAAGATGCTGCAAGTGTGAGAAAATTTGTATCAACCGGAATCACCCAGTTTCTCTCTCTCTCTCTCTCTCTCTCTCTCTCTCACTCTCACTCTCACTCTCACTCTCACTCTCACTCTCACTCTCTCATATTCAGCAAGTAAACACCCACTGTGGCTTCCAAAAAGCAGCATTTTCTACTTCATTTTCACACAGCAAAGAGAGTTTCAAATGTATGGATCTAATCATCAGCTTCGCTAACCCCACCCTTCAAATGCAAGTGTTTCTCTCTCTTCTGAAACTCGGTGAGACCCTTCCCACTACCTGTGACCCCCACTTTGCCCTTTGGATCTTCAGGAGACTTGAATATGCTCTCCCTCTTTCGCCCCGAAAAGAAACCAATCTATTATTGAAAGTACAAGAGAAAAAAACACACTTAAGTCAATTAATAAATTCACAAGAGTAGTTTAAATGGCCATATGATATAACAGTCAATGAAATAAATAAAGTGAGTCCGGAAAAATAACCAAGCTGTGTGCTCGCATCCTTTTTCAAAGCACGCAAAATTATCTTTTGCGAATAATTTCAAAGCACACAAAAATTGAAAGCACCCAAGAGACTCAAAGTTTATTTCTTTAAAGAAAGTGGAAAACTAGTCTAAACGAATCCTGAATTCAAACTTGAGCACAAAAACCACAAAAGGGCATAAATCCAGAGGTCAACAACATGTCAAGAAAATCCAAGGTCATGATAAAAACAGCACAAGAATTGGAGGGAGGAGAGATCTGACCTTGGTGGTTCCAAATCAAAATGCACACAGATGCACAATAGAGACAGAGAAAAGATGCTAGCCTACATGATTTTGCAATGTTCATACATATATATGAGAGAGAGAAAAAGTACCTTCTTGCTCTTACCCTTGGTGGTTTGGAACTGTTGCCAAGCATTCTGCCGCTTGTTCTGTGTAACTTCCAATTGCTCGAAGCGAACTTTTGACTTGAAAGCATGTATCTTCTTACGCTTAGCAGCTTTCTGCAACGATAAGTTACTAAGTGGTATATTCCATTTTGGAATAGTAACATAAGGAAGAAAGGAAACACTAAAACAACATCATATATATCACCACAATTTATATCAAGTCAATCATGCAACAATATATATCACACTAAATTCTACAAACTGAAGTGTATGCCAGAGGGATGAAGAGTAATTCCACATGATTTCGAAATCTCCTTCCCTCTCGCCCCATACAGTAACATAAGGAATGAAGGAAACACTAACAGAACATCATATATATCAGTTAATTTACATCAAGCCAATCATGCCACAACATGTATCACATTAAATTCTACAAACTGAGTGTATGCATAAAGGAACAGAGAGTAATTCCATGAGATTTTGAAATCTCCCTCCCCTTCCCTCCCGAAACATAAGGAAGAAAGGAACCACTAAAGAAATATATATCAGTATAATACAGATCAAGTCAATTCATGCAACAAAATATATCACACTAAATTCTACAAAGTGAAGAGTAATTCCACAAGATTTGAAATCTCCTGAAAAATCTACAACTTAAATGATCAATGATACTCACTACATCTTCAGGATCATCTGGTTCAATCCGAAGTTTTGGGGGTAAAGTTCGAGAAAAGGCATCTGTGCCAGCTGCAGCTGCTTGAGCAATCTTTCGCTTAATTGCTTGCTTGGTTGCTTCTGCTTCTCGTTCAGCTTCCAATAAAGCATTAACAGTACCCTCTGGTCTTGGCCTTATGCTTCCGGGGTCCACCTGAAAAGCATAAACTGGAATGTTTTTATCATTTTTTGATGTTTCCAAAATGGAATAAACCTCAAGTAATCAAATCATAAGGCAGAACTCAAATTAACTATCAACATTAGACAAGATTGTTCTCTTTCTTATACTTTCTAGAAAATTTTAATTTTGTTTCTCGTATTCGAGAAGTGATAAAGTATCAAGAAAAACATTGCCTAATGATAAATTCACTAAAATATGAAAGAAAACAGAAACCTTTTATCATCCTCATTACAAGAAGATACAAACAGGCGCAACGCAAGATATACTTATGGTGGCACTGGTGAACCTTTTTTTATGCAAATATTGGTTACTTGGTTATGAAGATTGAATTTTCCTTACAACAATGCCCTCCAGGATAGCTTGGTTCCTGCTGCCTTGAGATGTGCTAGTTTAAAGACATGTTACTGTTTTAGACATCCTTTATAGTGGCACTGATAAAACCATAGTCAAGATTTAACACCAGCATCTATGATGGAAAAGCCTTTAAACCCTTTCAGCCAAGAACTCCTCAAGTTAAAAACCAAACAATAATTATTTAAAAAAAAGAAAAAAGAAGAAGAAGTTGAAAACCAACAACTATGATGCAAGTAGAAGACATGAAAGGGCTTTTGTAATTTACATTAACTAATCTTCGTAGAGACATTAACAGATAAAGTCTTTTAATACCATTTTGGGAAGAGCTAAAGCAAGAAATAACTTAAAAGACAATAGGTCAAGCATGATGTATGACTTTCCATCTGCTTTACACAATTATCCGGGAAAAGAACTGCATAAATTTGATCCCATGTCAATATTCTGGGGGTACAAGGACCGCTACCTGGCCTGAGATGCAGCAATAGCTGGCTGGTGTTCTCATTCTGTAATCATGTTACTTGGCCATTCCATAGTAGGGGAAGATCCAATCAATGTCATCTTTCTTACTGTGATTTCTCTAAGTCATTAGATTATGTAAAGGTAAGATGGTCCTCCCTAGAAGCTGGGGAAGGTTGAGTAAAGTAGGAGGCATAGCCAAGCTCTTGGGGTTTTGGAGTTCTGTTATGTGCCTATGGAAGTATCCCTAGTAGATGCATGAGCCCTTAGAAGCGAGTAAAAGATAAAATCAGTTTGGGACTTTTTGACTCCATGAAGAAGATATGTATTTTTAATTTCATATAATTGCTGCTATGTTATCATTCTAAAGGTTATAAAAAAGAAAAAAAAAAAAAAAAAAGAAAAAAAAAAAAAGAAGCAGTCCAAGTGTCATCAACAGAAGCACAATATGATAGAGTGATAGACCCTTAGTAAAACCACAAGTCCAAGCAAGATGGCATGGAGTAAATTAGATTATGACATCGCCACGCAATTCAGAATTCAACAGCAGTGCATAAAAACATTTAAAAGTATTGCTAATATAACAAATCTTGATATAGGTGAATGACGTCTCTAAAACCAAACTGCATGACGTATTAACCACAAGTGTAAGCACGATCCCTCGTAGCACTAAAAGGCCTAGATGATAGTGTATTAACACTTCCTGATAACACAAGACGTCTGTTTCGAGTAGCTTGAAATTTGACATGTCCTCCATGGTCTACAGATTTGCTCAGTGCAAGCATGTTCTATGGATGCAAGCAGATGCAAATAAGCAGTACACACGGGTAAAATGATCCATCTTATATTTATGAGAAATATTTATTTGGTATTGGTATCCAAACAAATGAAACATAGAAAGCAGAATTCATGAATTCACTGTTGAAGATTCTTGATTATGAAGTTGCACAAACCAGAGATTCTCATCATTCCACTTTGACTTCATTCCTTTGCATCCAAGATTCCCCAGACATCACTACGCAATTCAGCATTCAAAAGCAGTGCATAAAAACATTTAAAAGTATTGCTAATATAACAAATCTTGATATAGGTGAATGACGTCTCTAAAACTAAACCACATGACGTATTAACCACAAGTGTAAGCACGATCCCTCATAACACTAAAAGGTCTAGATGATAGTGTATTAACACTTCCTGATAACACAAGACCTATCTGTTTCGAGTAGCTTGAAATTTGACATGTCCTCCATGGCCTACAGATTTGCTCAGTGCAAGCATTTTCTATGGATGCAAGCAGATACAAATAAGTAGTACACATGGGCAAAAGATCCATCTTATATTTATGAGAAATATTTATTTGGTATTGGTATCCAAACAAATGGAACATAGAAAGCAGAATTCATGAATTCACTGATGAAGATGCTTGATTATGAAGTTGCGCAAACCAGAGATTCTCATCATTCCACTTTGACTTCATTCCTTTGCATCCAAGATTCCCTAGTGTACATGAGACTATTGTCTTTCCAACAAGTATCATGTAGGTGGAGTTCATTGTGAACAACAAATCATGAATGGCAGCATTTTAGACAATAATCAACATACAGAGAAATCAGCCTATCAAAACTTAAAACAGCTCATGAGATCATACCTCTTCCTTGTTCCCCCATTCATCATAGGATACAAAGTAACCTATTGGAGTAATAGCCTCAATAGTCGCATCATACCTGAAATAAAATAAAATTAGCATATTATGTATATATGCATATTGAATTAAGAGAGGGTGATTTTTTACATTCGAAGTGATCATGTCAATATATGTGTGTACATACGTTGGTGTTAGTGTCTAAAGAGAAATGCGATCTCTCTCCCTCCCTCTCCTCTCCTCTCTCTCTCTCTCTCTCTCTCTCTCACACACACACACACACACATCCACAGACACATGCATACAGATAAAGAAGAAAGAGATACAGCAATATGAGTGCATGTAAGTATCTATGAACACAGAAAAAGAGACCAACATTGAAAAGAATACATTTAGAAATAAATATATAGAATCGTTTGAACATACCATTCCCCATCATCACTCCAGATCGCTTGAATCTTGGTGCCAATAGGGAGCCTTTCCTCAGAAATTTCACTCGACTCCTACAATGAGATTTAATATTAGTAGCTAAAACACCCTCCAACACATAAGAGCATTTGAAGTAATAAAAAAAAAAGGCCCCCCCCCCCCCACCACACACAAAACCTCAGTTTTTGTCAATTGATATCATAAATTAATATATGTTAGAAACTTCATCCCACTGTTTGCCAGAATAAAGATCCCTTACAACACAACCGAAACAGCCTCATGAGCTCATAAACCTCATCTCTCAAATCACCAGAACCAAAGACAATAAAACATTACGCTCCCCATCCTTTCAAAGCAATGCATGTCCCCATGCTCTCATCCAAAACTTTCTTCTTCTTCTTCTTCTTTTTTTATAAATACTTGATACAATGGTGGAGGTATAGATCTTTTTGTACCAAATGCAGACATAAAGATATATACACATAAAGAGGGGAAAAAACAAAAAAAACAAAATTCCATAAGCAAGAAAGAAAGGAAAGGTAGTAGTCAAAGACGGGATGCAACAGGAAGGCTCCATTCACTGTAAAACTCCAAATTAGAGGAAGCCTACAGCTCTTCCTCACAACTACATTTCCCCCTGGAAAAGTTAATATGCTCCCATTCCCCACTGGAAACCCTATCCCCTACTCAACAACAAAAACAAAAGCAAATTCTTCTGTAGTTAGTACAACCCAAATTAACTAAAATTTGATCTGAAAATAATCTACCCAGTCTACTAGACTTTTTAGAAACAAAGGCACTAATTAAACTGGTTGATTCTTGGCTGGATCAGACCTTTTCTATACAAGTTTTTTCTATAGACAACACAAGCTAGATCAGGCCTGCGCAATCCAAAAGCATAAAAACTGTGACATATGTTTTCAACTTATTAAAAAAAGATGTTCCTATGTATTCCAAGTTACGCCAGTTTATATTTCCAAATTCTTTTCCATACTTTCCAAATTTTCTTCTTTGTAACCCAATTCAGCCAATCCAGCTGGCACATTCATTCCACACTATGCAAATCAAATATGTCAATGTTCAGATAAACTGATACTAAAGAACACGTAAAAGTTCTACATGCCACACACTCATATGCAAGAAAAAGTCCATAGATATAGCTATCTGTATTTAGGGATACATGCAAGTGGCTGTGCTAGAAGAGTCCATCATTGCACACATGCACATGCTTAATACCTTTCAGCTACATAATTGCTGATTGGATTCTTGAATCCAATTGTCAGACTGAAGGAACTCTTACTTTTGAAAAAGATAATGGCACATAGAAACTGAGAGGTGAATCTGCGAATGAAGAAAATTTTGTATAACAGATGGAAATGCATTGGGTTGACCTTAATAACTTAATCACTTCAACGTAGTCATGAAAGGGAGTTACCATGTTTAAAGATGAGATACCATCTGACTTGTGCCTATCAAGATTGGCATCCACATCTATTTCACTACCTGAGCCAGTGGCCTCTGCTTGTCTTGCTGTCACCAAGAGTTCTTCTGTCAGCACAATAACCTGCAAACCGTGAACCCAAATCAGCCACAAAACAACATATAAATAAGACTCATAATTTATCCCTTGTCTTAAAAACTCAGAAATACGAGGCAAACTTAGGCGGCATGCGAGAATATCTGAAATAGGGGCAGGAAGGCCATCAGTAGACATAGCACCTGCACATGAACCAACGAAGGGGTGATGGGCATCTCAAATGAACATGTGTTACATGCCATGCATGTCTAGCATTGTGCCATGGCGAACACCTAATGCAAACACTCTCACCTTTAACTCAAAATAAATATATATCCATCAAATTCCCCTTGGCATTACGCAGCCCCTGCTCGAAAGACATCGATAATTCCTTTAAATGCAAATAATGGGTGTACACTAATAACCTTACATTAAACATATTAATTCAGCACATTTTATTCTTAAAAAACCGCCAAAATTCAAGGTTGCGTAAATATTTACAAATAAAAGAAAAACCATGGGGAGTATATGCTGTTTTGGTTTTTCACTTCTTTTTTCCCCTCAATTCTTCATTATAAATTCAGTCTACTATGAGTTCATTATGAAAAATGAATCATGACTGTAAGAACAAGCTACCATGAAACCAAACAATAAGAAAGATGAAACCACCCGTAACACCAGTCCATCACACCAGCCAAACTCAGTCCACGAACAGCCCACTACAAGACCCCAAATGATCATTGAAAAACACCAGAGAAAGGCAAAGGCATAACTCAAATTTCATCCCTTTCTTGCATTCACCATCGAAAGCAAGCTAATTAGATCTTCACAAAATTTCAAAAAAGAAAATAAAGCAAGAAACACAGATTATGAGTTTTATCGATTATCAGACAACTTGTTATTTCATTAATTCATCAACATTTCGAGATATGGACGTTTGTAATTTTAACAAGCATTTAATATTGCAATTCTCGACAATAAGGTCCCATTTGGGTGTATGAGAGCCATGTCCCAGCTTTGTATGTACCTGCCATCATGGGCTTCCGTGAAAATATGTGCTCATCATTCTATATAAACACTCTTGACAATATCCTTATTTTTTGCCAATAGTGGCAAGAGAAGTTTCTTTTCTTTTGCATCTACTGGCAAAACCCTGTTATTGGTAGTGTTTTATTGATGGGGTTTGATTCCTAAAAAAGCACTAGTGAATAGTGATGCCCAAGCCAATATGCTACTTATTCTAGGCAACTTAATTGAGGGTTTATCGGTCCATATAATCGATAACAATTACGGGAAGAACCAATATTAGCCTACAGGCTGATGGAAAAATGTAAGCCCATTAGTCCAGATTGAATTTGTGCAGATCTGGTAACCAGAGCATTTAGACACTAATTTTTAATTTCTTTATTTTTAAAAGAAAAAGACAAAAAACTCTCAGTGAACACTAGCCATCCATATGGGCCTCCACGATTCGATCAAAGGCAATTTAGCTTATACTATTCCATCGATCTGCATCCTAACAAAAGGGACTTCAAATATTATATGTTCTATAGAGATGCTTTTTAAGGGAGGTTCAAATTTTAGAATGATTTTTTATCCATGTGTCGGGAATGATTTTTTATCCATGTGTCGGGCCTAGTAAAATAAATCTGGCAGATGACCAGCTCAAGGGTCTTCTCAATCTAACATTCCCCTAAGTTCTGGGAAGTTACAATGCAGTTTGAACTGGTTTTCTAGCTGGGGTACTTAAATCCTATGCTAGACAAAGTTCCTACATTTAGCATCTTCAACACCAGGGCATTAGTTGCCATTCCATTGATCATGTCGTAGGGAAGGCGAGCGGACCATAGATGATAAACAATCTCCACATTGG
Organism: Amborella trichopoda; assembly: GCF_000471905.2. The sequence goes on from NW_006497421.1 coordinate 1,698,421, forward strand.
CTGGAGTATTCACAAGGACGATATACAGAATCCACTGAGAACAAATCAGAAAATCTTGTATGATACTATCACCATTGGTTGACCTCAGAGATGGATAGTTTCCAGCTTTTATCTAGATAAAAGGGCAAATTTTAAGAAAATTTTGTTCTTTTGCAATTTCACTAGGTTAATCAAAGAAGAGGAATAAAAGAATTTCAGGCATGAGTGGAGGATTTAAATAAAATGTATTTAAAATGTAGTGAAGTGCTTCCATCATCTCGAGGGCACTAATTGCTGAAGAGTTTTACACCTATGGGGTGGATAATATGGTTTGTGAGTGCAAGACATTTGACATTTAGCAAAGTTGCAATTTTCCAAACCCAAACCTCAATGTGTAGCAAGATGATTGACCCTTAGTTAGGAAGAGAGGGAGAACTTTAACATCAAGAACACCATTCTGGTCGCTTAGTTTGCAACGCATTGCTTAACAGTTTTGCCTTAAAAAGAAAGGGAAAATATCTCCGTAGACTCGATTTTTAGGTTTCATTTTTTCATAGACCCAAGGTTTCAAAACCTTGCGGCATAGAGATTCTATCAATTATATCTTCTAACCCCCTGGAGTAACTTTACCCATTTTTACCCCATCTTTTTAGCCCAAACAAATTTAAAAAAGGCATCCTTTCTAAACCCCCCTCTCTCTCTCTTCACATGTTTCTCTTTCTCTCTCTCCTCATGAATCTCCCAAACCCCTCTCTCTCTTTGTATTTCCCCAATTCTTTCTCTCTCTCTCTCTACACATTTTGCTTTTCAACAAAGCCTTTGGTAAGCAATGTACATAATGGCTCTTTCTCTCTCTTCGCCAACAAGTTCCCACTTACCAACCAAAGATTGAGCCATCTCCACCATCTTTCTCTCACTAATGGTCTCCAAGTTTCTAAAAAACAAAAGCTTCGTATCTCTCACTAATACCATATCTTCCCTTTGATCTGTCATGTTTGAAAACACATTTTCTATTGGAACCATCTTTGCAGTGATCAACCAAGCTCCCAAATCAGATTCTAAACACTTTATCACATGGTTCTTAATAAAAAATTCTTTCATAAAATCAGAGTTAACACCCTGCATCTTCATTGGATCAAAAGCTCTAATCTCTGGTAATAACAGTTCAGAATCAACATAATTTCGAATATTCAACCTCTCAAAATGACACAGTAAATTCATGGCATTTGCCTTAGAAATCCTATACAAACCCATGACTATTAATGTCCTCTGTTTCTGCAGAGCAAAAGAAGGGAATCCAATTCATTGAAACTTTTTGCCACTCTCCCCATAACCACTTCTCCAAAGCAACAATCAAACCATTTTAGGGCTTTTATAGTCTTCATATCCAAAGGAAAACTGCCATTGATGAGGCTTGAATCAGGCCTTGCACTTCTACCATAGTTAACACCAGCATCTTTACGAGAGATGCTTAGGGCTCTTTCTAAGGAGAGAATGGTGTAGAGGTTGAAGTAACCAAAAGAATGGAGGAATTTAATGAACCATGGAGTCCATATTCTCCCACCCATCTTTTTGTACCAGCCACTTGTTACCATGCCGTCAAGGATTGGCTTTATACCCATGGTCTTTTGGGTGTCATACCAAAGGTGGAATTGTTTCCATGGTTTGGGAAAGACGAGCTGGCCCCAAGTGCCCACCATTTGGTACAAGAACACATGAGTTTGGTTGTCCAGTTGGAGCTTGTTCCCATGCTGTCCTGCACTAACAGGATGATTAAATGCTTTTCAATAAAGGCCCAAGCATGTCTTACGGAATATGCATTAACAAATTGATTGGGCTTGTATAAGAAAGAAAAGTAAAATGTCTAGAGAGAGAGAAAGAGTTGGGGAAATACGGAGAGAGAGAGAGAGACGGGTTTGGGAGATTCACGAGGGGGGAGAGAGAGAGAGAGAGAGAGAGAGAGAGAGAGAGAAGAACAGTAGAGTAGAGAGGTAGGTTAAGAAGTATAGTTACTTTAAGTTGTACGTAGGAACGTAAAGTAGTAGGGTACGTAGGTTCGGTACGGTAGGGTAGTAAGTATAAGTAAGTTAG
>NW_006497421.1:1700510-1727807 GCF_000471905.2 Amborella trichopoda
AGAGTAGAGAGAGAGAGAGAGAGAGAGAGAGAGAGAGAGAGAGAGAGAGGAGAGAGGAGAGGAGAGAGAGAGAGAGAGAGAGNGAAAAAAGAGAGAGAGAGAGAAACACGTGAAGTGAGAGAGGGTTTAGAAAAGGATGTCTTTTTTAAAATTTGTCTGGGCTAAAAAGATGGGGTACAGTTGGTCCAGGGGGTTAGAAGATATAATTGGTAAAATCTCTATGCTGCAAGATAGGTTTTGACCTTGGGTCTATGGAGAAATGAAACCTAAAAATAGGGTCGACGGAGATATTTTCTTAAAAAAATGCATACATACTAAACAACGCTCTGACGATATTTTTTCCTAATGAATATTTTTTTAGTTCCTGATCATTTCTTTCATGTTCCAATAAGTGATCTTTTGTAGTTCATGATCATTTCCCTCTCAACCCCCTCTTTTCTTCCCCTCTCTCTCTTCTCTCTCTCTCCACCTTTCTTCATACCATCCCATGTTGCTCAATTAAAACTTTCATCTCCCTCCCTTCCGCACTCCTCTCCCCCTTTTTGCTGTTTGGAGTCTTTCTTTTACTTTTGGAGTTTTTTAGGCAAGCCTTGTGACCTCTTCCCCAATGTCGATTTGAGCACCTGGGTTGTGAGCTGCTACCATCCCTATTGCACTTTGAGCACCTGATTCATGGGTTACCTTTTACCATGCGCTGATCTCCCAACTTGTGGGATGCCCATCTCCAATGTCTTTGCTCTCTATTTCTTCCCTCCCCCCCCCCCCCCCCGGGGAAACTTCTGCTCCTCTACTTCTCCACCCCTCCATTTCTGATCATCTCTATCTCCTCGTTATTTCCTTGCCTCCCCACTCTCTGTCTCTAACTTTTTTCCCCCTTTTTTTTTTTTGGTCAAATACCTTTACCACTAAGATCATTCTTTTTTTACTTTATCAAACTTTGTGTTTCTGCTAAAATATTCTTTTTGTAATAGAGCACCCAGTCTAATGGCTGCCTCTTTGTAAATATTTATCAATATTAATATATAGTCACCATTATAAAAATATGAATGAGTTATAAACCCTCTTATCTTGCATTTTTCTTCCTAAGGACATATGGAGATTCTTCCTAACATGTTTGGGGTTCTCTGATGACTGCGCTTCTTGTGGAATTGTTGGCACCACCTTCTATCCCCAGGTCTAAAGATGTTGAATACCCTATTAGCTGCCCCTGGCCATCTTTAGGTGCATCTCAGGATGGAAAGAAGCATCATGGTTTTCAGGGGTATCAAAACATGTCATAGGGTTGTCTAAGAGGAAGAAAGGAACTAGCTTGGTGTTCCAGGTGAGAGCATTTTTTACTGCTTAGATGTTGTCACAAGCCTTTCCAGCCCCATCATACTAGAACATAATTCAGCCAATGTTCATTCTCAAAAAAAAAAAGATAATTCAGCCAATGTTATCAGGTGACCCCAACTAGAAACAGTACATATATAGAGGATTTAGAGACTATAAAAGAGATTTAAACTCCTCCTCAGCAGGCAGATAACACGTACCACCAGAGCCTTAGATTAGCTAACATGGAAACCAACCTATGAAAAGAGGGAGAAGGTGGAGTTCTCTTGTAGATTATTTCCAACATATGAGATTCTCCCATTATGTCAAAACCCAGTGCAACCTGATGTATGCTTTTTCCTCCTTATGGTGTTTCAGAAAACGCCAAGCAGCACCTAGGTGGCCAGAGAGGTCCAGGCCGCCCATTGCCTAGGTGGCCGCCTAGGCAGATGAGATCTCTAGGACACAGATTGAAGAACAAGGGTAGGGGGTGTAGCGAAACGTTGTTTTAGGTCCAAATTGTGCACAAAAAATGTGTATTCAGGCATTTTATATACATTTTTTATGTTTGATCAATCCAAAGTCAAACCAAAGTGTATGACAATTAGACACATTTAAGAAAATATAATCCAAGGTACCAATCCAAAGTATTAGGCTAGACTGCTAGTACTAACACAGCCAAAAATAAAGAAATAATAGTAATACAATCACAATTCACAATTCACAAACTATAATCCATAGTCCATACTCCATAAAACATACTTCATAGTCCATAGTCCATACCATCCCAGTCCATACACATAAGAAGAAGGGAAAGAAAAGGAACGAAATATAGACTTGAGGACTCAAGAGTCTTCAGTCATCAAAAAAAGTAGGGCCACCCACATCATATGCATCGGAGTCAAGTCCAGCATCATTAGAATCATCTCCCTCCTCAACATAATACTCGTCCTCCTCCATTTTTTTCTGAATCTTCCTCCTCATCCTCTATGAAGATAATCTAGTGCGCTAGGAGGGTCGGCTGTTGTACTTGAGGCCTCCATAACCATACCACATGTCAATCCTCCATGCCCCTTGACTTCATCATCTTCAACCAACCATTCCATGGCACTCCCCATGTCCTTCGTCCTAAGGGGGGTCTCTTTTTTCGGGCTTAGCAAATCTATCCTTTAGATATCAACAATCAATTGAACTTCACATATAAACAAAGTTATGTAGCCTCTTTGATTTAAGCTTGTTTCCTTTTTTTATATGAACCTATATGAAAATAAATACGCATAAAACGAAAATAATTATATTTATATAGTAATTAGTAATTACTAATACTAATTAGTAAACTTATTATGTAATTGTTTAAAATTTAAACTTAATAACGTAAAAAATAAGTTGATTAAAAGTAACAAAGTCATATTCCCTAAAGTGACTAAACTAAAGTAACATTCCATTTCAGAAGTACTCCAGTTCCGCTCACAATCACAAGAGGTATGGTTAGGCTCAAGATCCAAATGGCAATCTTTTGTAAGTTTGGAGTACTACACCCATTCTGGCTCCACCAATGGGATGCAAATTAAGTGTGATAAAGATATCTATAGTTATTTATGAATTGATAGTGAATTACAATAATATATGAAATACAAAATCAAACAACACATATGAAAACTTGAACTTGAAACTGAATTAAGTATATTACATGGATCAACTTTGGTCCTCTGCCTTATCGCCATGGCATTCCCAAATGACTTCAATGGGCACTTACAATTTATTAGTTCCTCGACACATATAATGCCCTAGATTTCTTGATTCGGGATGAGCATATCGAGACAATAATTAAATCCACCCATAATTGTGCCATTTGTTTGTATATCTGTATCAGCACAAAAAAATGTTGGGTTCCAATAATATCAAGTTGGATGTAATGGTCGGTGTAGCTGCCTATCCCATTTCTCATCAATAATCTGCCAAACTGGCTCATAGAGGCTCTCATCATTATTCAAATTTTCAGCAATCTACTCTTGCAACTTCCCATTGTGCCATGCATGAAGCCCATGGAGGGCTTGTCACTGTAAACCATGGACAAGACACTAATAAGAGGAAAGAATAACTTGAGAGTTGCCAAAATTTCTTAGATAGGGTGACATCTCGCACCTTCTTCCCTTTTTGATGTCTGGCTCACTTGCGTGCTCTCCAATCATCATACATAAACATCCACCTCAACTGGACTCTCCTTGTATATATGTTTTCCAAACACAAGAACTAGGTAGCAAATCTCGTGACCCCCTGGCCTCACTATCTCCTTCTTCTTTGTAAACCTGCGCATCATGTTGAGGGTGAGGGTGTAGCTATAGATGAAGGTTGTAACTGATATAGCCTTCCTAACTATGCCTATAATCTCGATCATGACGCTAATAGCCTCAAGCTTGAGATCTATGCAGTGGGCTACGCATGGTGTCCAAAACATAAGAGGGTAGCTTAGGCGCAACAAATTCGAAGCAGCTATATTAGGAGCAACATCCTCTATGACAATCTGAATAACATGCTGCTCCCAAACCACTCTGATACCCTTCTCAATTGCTTTAGATATGTATGTGGCATCACGGCTATCATCAGAGGCATCAGTAGATCTCCAAAAAATTGTCCTCAAAGGAGAATTCACCAACAAATTCATCTGACACCTGCTCTTCCTGTCACTCCAAGTGTCAATCATAATAGATACCCCATACTGAGCCCATGCATCCTTATCTGTGTCCACGGTCTCCCTCGTGATTTCCACATCCTTTTTTCAAAAGAGACTCCAAAAACTCATAAGGTCAGGTGCTTCAACTCAAGCCCAAATTGGCCAATGCCTCCACCAAGGTGTAGAAGCTGCTTAGGCAAGCAGCACTAAGAGAGGGCTATCCGCCTCATAAAAAGTATTGAGAAATATACTGAATAGATGTTAACTCTCTCAATATATATATATATATACTGAATAGTTCATTTTCTCTCCTCCTAAATTCTATTCTCAATCGTTGTCTACTTCTTAGTTTTCTCAACTGCAACCTCACGGTCAGGATGGGGAAAAAAACTATCCATAGGCCCCTCAGCCAAAGATCTATTAGGCCCCCTAGACCCAATTACAACTCCCTGTCCTTTCCTAAACAGGGACAAAGTAACCTAATCCACCTCAGCATCCCCCTCATCACTCTCATCATCATCTAAAACACGAATCCCAGCCCTAAATTTTGCTATGATTCCCTCCTTTTTTTATAAAAAAATAAATTTATATACTCTTTAATCTCCTCCCGAACAACATTAGGAACCTTCTTACAAGAGGTAGCATCCCCCCTAATACCAGCAAGGTCTTTCTTAAACCGGTTTAGACTCCCATTGGTATATCTTTCACACCGATCACGACTTCTAGTAGAACCCGAAGAAGACATTTCAAAATAGCCAAAAAATCTCAAATACGAAGACTTTTAACTAACCTTTATGCCCAATCTTCAATCTTCATTCTTTGAGAATATTTACCAATCTTAAAAGCTTGCTAACAACCCTCTAATAACCTTCAAAAATATATAGAAAAATTGAATCCTTAAGATATTTGGATCAATTTTTGAAAACTTCAAAATCATCATTCAATCTAACAAAAGCACAAATTTGTATGATTTGGGGGTCTTTTCTCTTAAGAGGCAAAAAAATGAGTTTGGATCATCGAAAACCCAAATCACCCCTTCGTACTTTATTTGGGGGTACCAGGGGAACATGTTCGCCCTTGGGAGGTTCCCCTAGGCAGGCGCCCAGAACCAATGCCTAGAAGGGGCGCCCATGCCCCCCTGTCCGACCAAGGCTTAAGACCAGTGCCCAGAAGGGGCGCAGGGGCGCATAGGCCTGGGCAACAAGCCCAGGCCCCCTGGCCCAATTGGGCTTGAAACATTGCCTCCTTAAAAACATTCTATGATTGATTTAAGGCAAGACGCACTCTAATGCAAGTCAAATGCATTAAAAAAAAAGAGTAAAAGTACAAAGAAAAATAGTCAAAAAAGAAAAGAGGCAAAGGAAAGCAAACTATTTACTTAAGAAAACATAAAAAAATATTTCACAACTGTTCTTGTCTTACTTCAAGTTCACCACATTTTTAGATTTCAATCATCTAATGTAGAAGAAAACAATGATTTCAAAGAGAACACAACCCCAAACAACTATTCTAAGTAGATCCTGAATTTGGAATTCAAATAAATAAACCGATAAAATAAGTGCATCATTTCACCTCTTCAAGCTCCTTTTCCATATCCTTGTATTCAGAGTTGTTTGGATCATCTTCCAAAAGCTTCCTCACCTGATTAACAGTAAAACAAAGAAAGGCATTAAACCAAGAAGCAACCTCGCCCTATTTTCAAACCCAAAACCAAAAATACTGAACTGAGCTGCCACATCAGTTTCCATATCCAAAATGCTATTTTAACAAATGGGGAATAGCATTATAACTAGTTTCCCACTGAAAATGATATGATAAGACGAGAACTAGAATGAACAATAGCAGTCTGATCTAAAAATACAAAACCCTAGTTATTTTTGTAAACAAAAATACAAAAAACATAATCTTATTTTTAACAATATTTTTACAACTAAAACCCTAATTAAATGGCGTGAACATTACTGCTTCAACAAATGAGGTTTCTACTCCCTATTACATACATACTCCTAATTTAATCAGCAAAAAAACAAATTCTCGTGTACCCTTAGACGGTTTCAATTCCAAAACCCTAATTTTATCAGAGAAACTTCAGGTCCATACTTTTTTGTCAGGTTTCAAAGCCGAAAATTCTAACTTGATTCAATAAGAAATGGGATCTCCTCGAAATAGATTTGTGATTTTACCTGGTGAAGCTGGTCCTTGTAGGTTGAGAGATTAGAAGCAAGTTCATCAATGCTCAGTTCTTCGCCACCCTGCATCGTGGTCTCAGGCAGAAGAACAACGCAGGCTTCCAATGAGAGAGACAAGAGAGGGGAGAGGGATAAGATGACGGAGAGAGAGAGAGGGGGGAGAGGGATAAAGGGACGGAGAGAGAGAGGGGGGAGAGGGATAAGAGGACTTGTAGAGAAAGAGGTGGGTCGAGTGAGAGGAGGAATCAGAGGAACCTTGCAGAGGGCGTAAAAAAAACATCCCAGAGGGAAGGAACGGATGATATGTGATCCGAGCATATATATGCTGGAGCACTCTATACATTTGCTCCTAGCCCCATGGATATTGAAGGATTTTAAAAATTTAAAACAAAAATGTTTAGAGAATTATAAATAAAGTTGTAGTCATTTATAGTTTCTATATGTCCATAGAAGATATATATTTTCCCTCCCATCTAGCCATCCACTTTAGATCAAGGGAGCCACTAATCTTCTAACCTGGGTCAGAGTATTTTATTTTTAATTTTTTTCTAAAACTTATTTGAATATGAAATTTGATATGTGACATCATCTCAATAAGACGCACCTAAAAATAATATTAAAAAATATATTTAAGAAAATATAATGATCAAAATACCCCTAAAATTTTCAGAGGCATGTTTTTCATTTTATTTTATTGAGAACATTGTGTTTATATTTTTTATAGGTAGATATTTATGAAAAAATTAAAAATAAAATAGTGTAGAGGCATGATGATGTGATTGGGTCCATCTAAGCCATCCAATTAGAATGGACAGTTGGATATGGAGAAGTATTAACACTTGGATACATAAAAGTATATAAGGTTTATACGGTAAGGGAAGTATAGAATGCTTGTCCATCTGTACCATCTATTTCATTGGGAAAATTACAAAATACACCTTGAAATAAACTATCTATGCAATTTTCCCCACCCCAATTTTTTCTTACACTTTTTTCCCCCAAACAACCTTTCGTCGCAAACACCCCCCAAGGTAAAATGTTCTTAATTTTTGGACGGAAATGCCCTTCGCGTACAAACCAAATCAATTCGCGGATCCCAAGTAGAGTAGTGCCAGAGCACAGTATACTACTACCGGAGTGGAATGTCAAAAAGCATTGTCGGAGTGCAATGCTACATTGCCATAGCGTTGTGGCTCCAGAGACTTCATTGCCGGAGCGAACTGCAGGAGCGAGTATTTTAAGTGCCGGAGCGCGTTCTCAGATTGCCGGAGTGCTGTGGGTCAGATAAACTACTACCGAAGTGCACACTGGGACTGCTGGAGCGCCCATTCAGAATGTCAGAGCGTAGTCCTCCATTGCCGGAGTGTTGTGGCTCCAGAGGCTTCATTGCTGGAGACTGCTGAAGCATGTAGTAGCACTGCCGAAGCGCAGTTCTCAGTGTGCCGGAGTGCTGTGGGTCAAACAAAGCACTGCCGTCATGCACATTGTGACTGCCGGAGCACTCATTTGAACTGCCGGAATGCAGTCCTCCATTGCCGAAGAGCTGTGGCTCCAAACTTTTCATTGTCGGAGCGGACTGTCGGAGCGTGTAGTAGCACTGCCGAAGCGAGTTATCGGTATGCCTGAGTGCTGTGGGCAAGACAACATTGTTGGAGCGCACATTGTGACTGTCGAAACGCATGTCTTTACTGCCAGAGCATAGTTCTCCATTGCTGGAGTGTTGTGGTTTGTGGCTCCAGAGGCTTCATTGCCGAAGCGTGTAGTTTCACTGCCGAAGCGTGCTATCATAACGCCAGAGCGTTGTGGGTCAGTCAAAGCATTGTCGAAGCGGACATTAGTACTACCGGAGCGAGTGTCTTTACTGCCAGAGCATAGTCCTCCATTATCGGAGTGCTTTGGCTCCAGAGACTTTGTTGCTGGAGAGGACTGCCGAAGCGTTTAGTAATGGTGCCCTAGTCTTCTCAATGATATGCATTGTAATAATGGGTCATGAGTCATGAAAAAAATCATGTAATACCACATGGTTCACCTTTATTAATATGGGCTATATTTTGAAGCTTATGATATTTTCCCATTGGAATGGTAATTTTATTTACCAAACTACTTTTTGGTATTTTGCATTCCTTTCAAGATTACATTGCTATATTCGCTGGTTATGCCAACCAAGAGAGGCATGCCCCTCATCAAAGTGCAACTTCATTCATTCATTCAAGTTAAGCTTTTAACAGCCATAAAAAGGAAAAAGTAGAGAGGAATAAAACTGCTAACAAATGAATCAAGTCCAATAAGTGTCCACAATTCTAAAGTACCATGAAGTTATTGCAATTCACTTTTATTTACTAAAATGGTTCCTCTATCTTGCCACAGTTACCAAACTATTTTCTGGAATAAAGTTACATCAAGCAAATACAGAAGTTCCAAAACAATGGTTCCTCTATCAGATACATCAAGCAAATACTAAAATGGTTCTTCTATCAACACATATTCACAGTCCATAAGGGAGTCAGTCATCGTTCCAAAACAATTATAACCCACTAATTATGTTACAGCTTCTAATCTACCATGATCAGAGGCTAAGGTCTATAAACCATGGAACACAGAAGTTACCCTTTGCATGATGTCTTAATCAAGATAATCAACATAAATAAACAAGAAGAGGAAACTTCGAGGGAAAAAAAAGAACGTAAAGAGGAAAATAAGATCAAAGTAGACAATCTCAAATCGAAAAGAACATGCATTAGGTAAATAAGTTACATTGTCAAAAAAATATACAATCTCCAACATGATGACTTCCTCATAATTGAAAAGGCAGATTTAACATTTTCAAATACACATATCCAAGAAAAAAAACACGAAATATCATTTTCTCAGCCTTAATGATTTTTTAGCCAACTCAGAACACTCTTTCCCCTCACATCAGGTCCTCGTCGGCATTCACATCTCTTTGCGACTGCAAATTCCACCTTGATTCCTCTTGCAACGCCGGCGCTTGAAAGTGATAAGCTTTTTTCTTTGTTCTTATCTCATTTTCATACTCACTACATTGTTGCCTTCAACATCCTCTTCTCCATCATCATCCTCTTCTCTGTTATCATCGTCTTCTGCTCTTTCACTATCATCATCATCACTTTCACTTTCCATATCTCCACCTATTGTCCGTATTGTCTCCTCAGCACATGTCTCTACAGAAGTGCAATTCAATAGCAGATCATGAGCTCCCTGTACATAAAACTTGGATTCCCCGGTTAATACTTCACCATTAAGTGCAGCTTGTAGTAACTCTATACAGGTATGTCGCTACAAGAAGAAAATGAAAAAACACAAAATTGACCATTATATATTTTTGATAATTTTAAGATATATTAAGACTATAAATAAGACTAAACATATAATAAATAGTATACCAATCTATTATCGTGGGATTGGGTTGCGGAGGGTTGTACATGGGATTAGCCTGCGTTCGTACATGAGATTGCGACTGCAACGGGGGGCAAAATGGGGTTTTTCTTTGCGTAAACATGTTGTACTAGGCCATGTACTATTTTGTAGGTACTCCACCAAATTTATCTACGGCTGCCTTAACAACATTACGTTCTCACTGTTTCCAATCTTTTATCTGCCTACCCAATTTACAGTCCAATTTGTGGGGTGTAAACCGACCTTCTGCCTTCTATCTCACTTAGGTGGTATAAGAAGAATACCTTGCAACTTCCCAAATTGTCACAACACGCGATCAGACATATAGTACTCTGCAATGTTGAAACGGATGAGATATGATCGACACATGAAGTACTCTACAATTTCATGCGGCTCCTCATACGATTGCCAGGTCACCTACAAAAATAAACATGAGACGTTAACAAGGCAAGGCATTTCTACTAGTTTATAAGCACGTGTTGATTATCTCCTAGATTATAAGTACAAAAGCTAATCACTAACCATATCAAACGAGATGTTATCAAATGAGATGTTTTTGTGGCGTGCTTCATTCTTCCACATGCAAACCTTAGGCATTCCTGGGTTTATAACCAACGTAGGCTTGGTGGCTAGAGCTCGAAAATGCTTATAGATCCAGCACTGTAGAAAAAGTAAAAAGTAAGAAGCCAATGATAGTTGGATGTTGTAATATTGTAAAAATAAATAATAAAGAGAGTGAGAAATACCTGTAGTAAGGTCGTTGACCCACTAAAATGATTATTTTCCACACCCACTAAAAGGAGATCAATCAAAATAATACATCAACAAACAAGAGAAATAGAGAGTGTATCAAGAATTCGAAGCCCAGAACATGCTACAATTTCAGATGTAGAACGCAGTAAAGCATTGAGATAATAACTTATTGTACTCGACAAATCCTAACAACAAAGGAGAAATTTAACAAAATCATGAAAATATCCATACCGATAGGTAAATGTTTAGATTGAAAGGCCGAATTGAAAGGCCGAACTGAACTACATTCATCATACAAGAAATCAAGAAATCATTCTTTTCTTTTCTTTTCTTTTCTTTTTTTCGTTTTTGAAGATATTGAGGTGATACTGATATGAGATTGCACAAAATAAAAAGATCAAAAAAAAAATCAAGAGAGACAACGATGAACACTCATGTACCTGAAAGAGGAAAAATCCCATAGATCGGGCCTTTATAGAGAGCCCAGGGCTTCGTGGTCTCTTTTGTAGAGAGAGGGAGAGAACTCGGGCCTTCTCTGTGTGGTAGAAAGGTTGGCCCAAAGTTCATTCGAAGAGAGAGAGGGAGAGAGCTCGGGCCTTCTCTGTGTGTTAGAGAGGTTCGCCCAAAGTTCCTTCGAAGAGAGAGAGGGACAGAGCTTCAACCACAAGAGAGAGCGTGAGAGGTGGGAGCTCGGGCCGGAGAGAGAGCGAGAGATGGAGAGGGAGCTTGGGTCGAAGAGAGAGCGAGAGATGGAGAGCGAGCTCGAGCCGTCGGGTGAGAGAGCCAGAGAGAAACTCCAAAACGAGCTTTTTCCCGGCATGGATAAAAAAAATAGGGGTGGGGGTAAATAAAAAAGTGGAAATAGGAGAGAGAAGACCATGCGAAAAGAAATGAGGGTAGTTTAGCCTTATTTTATGTTATTTTTGGGTTGGGGGGTTTTTGCGAGGAAAGGTTGTTTGGAGGAAAAAAGTGCGAGAAAAAATTGGGGCGGGGGTAAATTTGGGGCTGGGTAAATTGCATAGATAGTTCATTTTAGGATGTATTTTGTAATTTTGTCTATTTTATTTGAACAATTAAGATTTGGTGTTATCTTAAATGCCCCTATTCCATCTATTTGGCTAACGATCTAATGCAATAGTTGTATCATAGTTTAATGCAACCACACTTCAAGATAATCATGTTTGTGGTATTTGTATGACCCAAAATTTTACATACACACTCTCTTCATTTAAAAAATCAATCCCGAAAAAAAATTTGATTTGAACTCTAGATTTGGTCGAAATGAGACCCCTCCAACAACGGATCTAGACCATTCATTTGGTGAACTTCAATATCTTAGCCTTTACAAACTCAAAATCATTTTTTTCTTTTTTAATAATAAAGACATCTAAAAAAATTGGAAACGACAAGATATTTGTAAGTCCTCGATCTAAACATCTTATCAAAATGGACAACCTATGTTAATTGGGTTAAAAAAATACTTTCGAAGTTGCGTTTTCAAATTTTTCTTTTTTGTGATTGTTCATTAGAAAGGAAAGAGTGTATATTTTAAAATCTAGATCAAACAAATTTCCCAATCATGGTTTTTGAAGGTTGTTGCATTATATTACTATGCAACAGTTACATGAAATCACTGCCCCATCTATTTTATTTGAACAATTAAGATTTTGTGTTATCTTAAATGACAACCCATTTTTTGAGGCTATCTTAAAATGCATCAGCACCCAAGCAATAGAAGGAGTTGCAGTTCAAAGCTTGAAAGAGAAATTAATCAATCACAATGTGCTATCCACAACCTCGGCCAATCAGAACTTCCTATTGACAACTTTCCCGCACCCCTTTCATAAACTTATATTGTCCAACTAAAATAGACGGTGTAGAGTATTGCAACTTTATTTTTATATTAAGGTGTCTATTTTATATAAGCCACACCAAGAAAAAAAAAAGGGATTTTTTGGGATTCATTTTAGGGCAAATTTAGTTCAAAAGGGAAAGAAATTTTCCACTAGAAATAACTTTCGAAAACGTAGATTTATTTTCCGTGAAGAAATATTGATTATTTGAGTACTTAAGAGAGTTCAAAGCACTCATTGGGAATGATTTCATTACAAGAATCAAGAAATTAAGAACAAATAATGGTGGAGAGTTCTTGTCCAAGGAATTTGATGATTTTTTTTTATAAAAATAAAAAATAGAAAAAAAAAGGAAGAAGAAGAGATCAAGAAACAACTGACAATTTTTGTTGAGACATATCAACAAATAGGATTTGCTAAGAGGCATGACTAAAATAAAAAGCAAATCGCTCATGCCAATGTTGAATGAAAAAATTTTGCCCAAGATTTATTAGGCCAAGGCAATACTATAATGTATTTCATTAAGTCTTCGAGAGAGATAATAAAGGTTCCAAATAACTCCTCTACAGGAAGAAACCTCACATTACACAATCTACATATTTTTTGGTACATAGTCAGCGTGAAGCATGGCAGTGAGGATCACAACAATCTTGATGACAAAGTTGTCAAGTGCATTTTTTTGGTATTCACACATACCCGGACCACAATAGTGTTTGGGTCCAAGATTTGGACCAGCACCTGACCTGTCAGATCCAATTTTTGAACCCATACCCGAACTCGGATCGAGTCTACCACTTGGGTCCTGGGTTGGCTCTGGGTTCATTGTCACCCCTACACTGAGGAGAAAAACTTAACATGAGCAAGACTTCTGAATAAGCTACAACCAATCCAAAGTGGCAACATGTCACAGAAAATAAAATGGGTGCATTTTCTTAAACCAAACATGGGATTTAGTTCTTTTTCTAAAAAAAAAATGAAGCAATTGGTCATTAGTGAAACAAATAAATAAAATGTAAATCCAATGGAGAAGTTGAGCATCATAAGGAGCATTTGGTAGCAATTTATCAAACTTAAGGGAAAGACTACAAGAAGAAGCCAAGTCGAAAAGATTAGATGTTTTTATGTGATTATCGTCGTGGCTGCTACAAAATGCGAGAAGCTCCATCAGATGGATGTGAGAAATGCCTTCTTGAGTGAAGAAACTAACAAAAAGGTGTATATGTATCAGCCTAAGGGATATGAAGATCCCGTAAAGCTTCGACATATGTGCACATAAAAGAAGGCTCTGCATGACTCGAAATAAACACCTAGAGCATCGATTAACAAGGTAAAAGAATCCTTTCAATCGTAAGGGTTTCCTTTGTCTACGCTGATTTCTGTTCTAATCATCCTTCTAGAGGAACATTTATATCTACACTTTACGTTGATTTCTGTTCTAATCATCCTTCTAGAGGAACATTTATATCTGCACTTTATGTTGATGAGGTGATTATTATAGCCCACAACCCAAGTAGAGTGAAAAAATGGAAGATTGTCTCTCCGAAAGATTCAAAATAAAGGATTCAGAAGAATTTTAATATTTTATTGGTATGGAAGTTATGAGAGATGACGAAGGCATATTGATCCTGCAAAAAAAGTCCCCATTAGGTCTAAGTTGATAGGTTCAAAAGAATTAAAACTAATCAGAACATCACTGGATGTTAACAGAAGGTTATCAAAGAAGGAGGGGGATCTAATTAGATGCCAGACCATACAGAAATATCGTAGGCAACCTGATTTACCTAACCATTGCCTACCTAAACTTAGCACTGAAGTTGGGATTGTTAGTGCATGGAAGAGCCAAAAAAACCACACATGGATGAGGTATGAACTCCTATAAAGCTGGTAGGCATCTAAGCTTTACTCTTAAGTGTTTGGTATGCTAGCTTCTATCTCCGCTTGCCTTTGCTTCGAGAAAGCAGTTATAGTGTCAGCTCCGCCCGCTGTGGCATCATTTGCAAGGAAAGAGTTATAGTGTTAGCTCCTCTCTAGCTTGTTGCTTCGCTTGCTTTCGTTACGTATGCTTGCTCTGCCTTCGTGCTTTCAAGGGGCTTGGCTTGCTTTCGTGTGGCACTAGTAGGTTACTATGATGCTGATTAGATATGTGACCCAACCACTCACTATTCAATATCAAGATAACTTTAGAATCCGGATGTGTAAGATAGACAAGCAAGAAGAAGACTATGGTGGCATTATCATCCACAGAAGCCAAATAACGCTTGCAGCTGACCTGGTTAGTCTAGGAGTTTAAAGAAGCCAAAAACTACAATACTCCAATTCGAAGCAACAATATCACTTTATCATGTTGGTATCAAATCAAGTTTGTTGTGCATGCGTACAGCACATCGAGGTTCACTACAAATTTGCTTGTCAGAAGGTGTAGAGCAAGGAGGTTGACTTAATACACATTTCAACTAATGGACAAGTGGCCAGTGTATTCAAAGCTTTATATCAAGAGAAAACAATGACTTTTAAGTAAATTTTGGGCATGAAAGAAGTTGAAACAGCTTTGCAATGAAGGAGGTAATTGATTCCATCGTAAAGTCAAGAGTTTTGGGGAAAGTTCATATGTTATTTTTGAAAAATTTGTTGATGTCTATGAGTGGAATCTGGTAAAGTTTGGGAGTTACCATATTTTGCTCTTTTAGGATAGGGACACGTTGAAATAGACGTTCTAATAAATGAGAATTAGGCCGGCCTACATGATTGATAGGTGGCCAGGATTTGGTCTTTTTGGGTCTATAAAAGGAGAGATGTATGTTCTTATTTAAAAGAGATACAAGAGGGGTGATATGAGGCTTAAGGGTGGCAATGAACCCGGGACCCGAAGGGTAGACCCAATCCAAGTCCGGGTATGGGTCCAAAAATTGGACTCAGAGGGTCGGGTTCGGGTCTAGTCCGGTCGTATATTTTTCAAGTCTTAATTTATGAAAAATAGCAAAATTTCAATACATATATATTTTAATTTTTGGTCGGGTCAGGCCCGGGTCCCACATTATATTTTCCTGTTCGGTCTGGGTCCTATGACTTCACTTCTGCTCTGAATCCAGATCTATCTAGACCCAAACCCGACCCAACCTGTTGCCACCCCTAATGAGGTTGTATTTTAAAACACACTGACGAAATCGGTTTCAGCCCCCATAAAACTCCCCATTCATATTTTTTTCCCTTTCCTTTTAAAATTATCTTATTCTTTTCCTTAGGTTAGTCTTCCCACCCACAAACACACACGTGTGTGCATATATATACCCCCATAAATCCCTATTTTTTTAGAAAAAAATATTTCCATGAATTGTCAATTCAGATCAATCTGGCTCGATGATGCAACACATATTTGTGGGATGGCTGATCCACCGCACCAATTCGGGTTTTGAAACATTGTATAAAGTATAAGATTGGGTTAGAAAGAGGAGAGAGAGAGGAATACTTAGCGAACTAAAGAGTTTAGTGAGAGAGATATGTTGAAAGATTAAAAAAAAGAAGAGAGTATTGTATGTAGAGGGATAAAACAAGAGACTATTGTAGAAAGAGAAAGTATGTAGCAAAACTCATTATGGCCAACTTTAATAAATTGTGTTTCCACTGTAAATTATAAGTGAAAATTACAAATAACTCTCAATAATAGACTTCTTATGTAACTTACCTCTAACCAAACTTTTTTTCTCACTTATAACCCTAAATTTAACTTTCCTAGCAAATTCCTCTAAGTCATAAAAAGGTAAAATAAAGACCAAAATACCCTTTGAAAAGCATGCGGTCCAGCACAAAATGGAGGCGGTCCAACACTTCGATCTGGCACAAAATAGGGGCGGTCCGGCACTTTGCTTCTGGAAAGCATGAAGTCCGACATAAAATAGGGGCGGTTCGGCACTTTGGGCATGCAGTCTGATACAAAATGGGGGTGGTCCGATACTTTGGGCTTTTGGAAAGCATGCGGTCCGATACAAAATGGGGGCAGTTCGACACTTTGGGCATGCAGTCCGGTACAAAATGGATGCACTCCAACACTCTGCGCACTTTCGTCAAAAAATATGACTTTTTTTACTTGTGGGGGTATTTACTACAAAAGTTCAATTTGGAGTAAAAGTTGCTAAAAACAACTTTATTAGGAGTAGGTTGTCTAGAAAGCCTCATTTGAGAGTTTTTGTAATTTTCCCAAATTATAATGTCTTTCCTCTTCATGCATGCATATCTCAAATCGGGCCATCAATAATTAAAGCTTCGACTATTTTGGACACTACCTCGTTTCCTTGTGGGTGATTTGGCCCTCTATTTTAGGATGCAGTATCCACAATGCATAGGCTTTATGAAAACAAAGTAAAGCCTCATGTTGAATCCTCATATGAAAACCAGTTTGGAAATTTGAAAATTTTCATAATGGTTTTAAAATCAATTTCCAATACTGATTATAAAATTTGAAGCTAAAAAATTTGTACAAATCTTACAGACCTATGAGCACTTATTTTTAGGGCAAAATAGATGGTTTGGATAATGTGATACAATAAACAATATTTTCGGGCTTGAAATTTTTTTATTTTTATTTTTTACGACCATAATGGTCAAGGCCGAGATGATTTGAAAATTTTCTGACACCAAAACTATAATTTTAAGTGAGTTATGAGGTGAGGCTTTACTTGTTTTGACAGGATTTCAACTCTATAAAAATATGTTCTTTTTATATATAATATTGGGTGCAGTTTGCATAGAGCCTATGTTCTAAACAATCAAATTAGAGCATACCTTCAAATAGTGTCGAAAATTTTGGTTTCAATACTGGAAATCTTTGTGATAGCTTTCAAATATATTTTCATTTTTATTTATAAAGTTTAAAGCTTCAAAAATAGTGTAGATCGAAAGATCTATGAAAACTTGAAAATCTAGAAAATTGACGGTCCAAAATGTGTTACAAAATACACTATTTTCAAACTTTGAAATCTATTTTTTTCTCATGTCTATGCATCTTGATTTCAAGGTGATCAATTTGAAGATATTTTGGCATCAAAACAACCTCTTCTAGTGAAATTTTTGAGACATGCTCAAATTTGATTGTTTAGAGCCTCGGCTCTATATAAACTTTTCCCTATAATATTTACTAAATATCAATCTATCGCTCATTTCCCACATGGAAACCTTCAAGTAAACAAATTCACCATGGATAGAACTCCAAACATTACTTGAAATAGGCATCATGAACATTACTTGTTTCAAAAAATTATTATCTCATATGTATTCTTATGCTGAAAAGTTTCGATAATTCATCTATTGTTCAATTATGTAACATGGACACAAATATATATGGTTTTTGATGTTGGTCGATAAATCAATAACATGATATTTACGTCTAACACTTTCAAAACTGAGACACTTTTTTGTAAATCCTCCTTAAAAGGACTTTAATACCATCGAACATCCCACTTCTTTCTTTATTTGGATGATGCATGTTTGAAACGCTAATTTTAGTCGGACAGTCATATTTTGTGTCAGGCATTGATAAACATACCTAAATGGGTTATTTCTGCAAGGTCAGTGAGCAACTAAATGACTTTCAAAGTGTTCGAATGAACTACTCGGGCCGAGTACTCGGCCTATGCCCGAGCCAAGTACTTGGCCCGAGTTCGAGTAATTAGCCTTGAGTTGGACCGAGTACTGTAGCAGTAAAAAAGAGTTCAAAAATAAAAACCTACAAATAATTTAAAAATAGAAATATATGTTTAAAGTAAGATTAAACAAAGCACATCTAAATGAAGTTTAAAAAGTAGTAAAAAAAAAAGATTTTGAAAAATTAGTTTACGGTAGGGAAAACTTTCGAAATAATCTAAAAAAGATTAAATTTTTTAAAAATAAGTATTCATGGTCAAAATACTTTCAAATATTTGCCAAAATAATATAAAACATAAATAATTTGTTACAAATAGATTTCTTTTATTTATTTTTTTGTTGTTTTTTCTTGTAAGATTATTGAGTTGGACCCTTGCTCGGTACAACTCAAGCATGGCATTTGCATAAGCCCGAGTAACTCGGCCAAGTCCGAGCTGACTCAGCCGGTTTTTCAAACATTGATTTTGCCTATGAAACATAGAAATGCATCTTTTGGGGTTTAACCACGTCAAAAGTAGGAAGGGGGCTGGGGTCGTAGTGGTAGTATTCCAACACCCAATTACCACATTAACACTTTCAAAATGTAACTCTCCAATCTATTGAAAAAAACGGATAGGAGTCTGTCTTCTCCACTGAATTATCCAAAAAAAAAAAAACCACATGCCAAAAGACTCAAAAAAGAACACGCATTTTGGAACATGGACACAAGATGGGTGCTTGGACCATGAATCTTAATTATTTGCAAATATACTAAAAGAGGCTGATCAGACGATAAATTTTGAAACACACATGCATTGCCTTGTATGGAATTATGAAAGCAACCCTGTCTAGAAGTTAAATTAGAAAAAGAAGCATCTTTTTTTAAGAGCTTAACATTAAGGAAAGCCCATGTCGGGTGTTAAAAACTCCAAAAATACATATTCCTACGTGCTGATGGACGTGTTTCTTAAAGAAGTTTTATTTTGGATTTTGTGCCAATTAATAGTACATCTCTAACCACCTAATTTTATAAGTAATGTTTATCTTATTATAACCTGCTTATACCAAAAGCAAATAGCTTTTTACATATTTTTCTGTGTTGTATGAGGTTTGGTTTGATAGCTTTTTGTAAAAATAACTTTCAAAAAAGCTCCAAAAGACATTTGCACATGCTTATTAACGTGTATTTGTTAAAAAAAACTTTATTTTGGATTTTGTGCCAATTAATGGTACATGCCTAACCACTCAGTTTTATATATAACATTCATAACTGATTGTGACTTTTTTATACTAAAAACAAATGTCTTATTACATACTTTTCCATGCTGCATGAAGTTTGGTTTGATAGCTTTCCTTAACAAACTTTCAAAATTAAAGTGTAGTGTGCTAAACCGGTGTTTATCTTGTGTAAATTTAGAGCTCAATGGGGACTTATATGGGTATTTTGGACATACAAATTTTTTTTTTTTTGGGTTTAGTTTTGAGACGGTATATAAGATCTTTGTCTTTTTTTCGCTAAGTAAAGAGAGAAAAATTTAAAAGAGTGCCATTATGCACTTTTTTTAGAGCTCCCATACTAAAACACTGATGATCTTCGCCTATTGATATAGTATCATCTGTGACGAATCACTTAAATCTTGATGATGATCTTCGCCTATTGATATAGTATCATATGTGACGAATCACTTAAATCTTGATGTTTTTCTCTATTTTCTTTTTCAACCCACGTTGTCTGAGTTTCTATCGTATTCTTAAGTATTTTTCAACCCACGTTGTCTGAGTTTCTGTCGTATTCTTAAGTATTATTTATCAATTTACATCGTCTCATCAACTTGAATGATCACATGGAAATACTGTTTGTTTGAACTTGAAGATCTTTTGTCAATTGTAACGAGAGAAAGTTTATTTGTACCCTTTATTACTATAAATTACGAAGTTTACATGGAAAATATTTCAGCATATAATGAGAAAAGATTCCATTTCCACTCTCGGCCAACTTCTTTTGTTTTTTTTCGGTTTTTTCAATGATCAGTAATTTGGATCGGGACTCGACCCAAAAATAAAAAATATATAAATTTAACTATATTTAAATGTTATATTAAATATATATACATGTCTTATTTAAATATTATAACTAAAAGTATATAATTATATTAATTTAAATATATATTAAGTATTATCTAAATAATAATACTATTCAAGTCTTGTCCACAAATATCCGAACTCAAATAGTGTTCAAGTCCAAATTTTAGACCCATACCCTACCTATTGGGTCAAATTTGGGACTTATACCTGTACTCGGGTCAGGTCTAATCGTTGGGTCTGGGTCGGATCCCGGTATATTACCACTCCTACCATATTCAGAGCTCTCGTAATCTCACAAATCACTGTGCTTAAAATATGTCATATTTATGTTGATTTAGACATATTAAAAGAGAGGGACAATTGTTTTAGAACCTTACGTAAGCATGTGTCAAAATTGCGCATAATGAATTGGACTTTAGACACAACATATTTCTAAATTTACTTTTTTGTTTAAAGAAATAAAGACAAGTATTGCTATAGCGATGTGACAATAAACAAAAAAGGAGATTTAAGTGCAAGTTTTTCACGTGTTAAACAAACATGATATTCTTAGTGTATAGACAGGCGCCTAAACAAGTTTATCCTTGTCACACTCTAGAAGGAAATTTTGGATAATCTTAAGAATTGGAAAATGGTTTGATAGGGTATTTTTATTAAAATAAATAAAGCGTCACCTCATGACTTTTTGAAAATTGGAATTCAAACATTGAAAACTTTTTATATCAATCATCTCACATGAGCATATGGTAGTAAAAAAAAATTAAGATTTCAAGCGCTTAAAATAGTGTATATTTTAACAAATTTTTTAGACCGTCCATTTAGCTTTGAAAAAAAGTGTTCAAAGATCCGTAAGATCTATACGATATTTTGAGTTTCAAATTTTATTTGGTATTAGAAATTGAATTTAGAGCCATCATCGAGTTTTCTGATGCCGAAAGTTTCAAGTTGAAGAGGCACTATCCAAACTGCTTCACCTCAATAAATTGGAATTTAATGACATGTCTTCATATTCAAATGCATAGCACATATCAAAAGAAAGGGACAATTGTTCTAAAACCCCACATAAACATGTGTACAAATTGTGTAGTTATGTTTATTTAGTCATATCAAAAGAAAGGCACAATTGTTCTAAAACCCTACATAAACATGTGTAAAAATTGTGCATGGTAAAATTGGACTTTAGACACGATATATTTATAAATTTTCTTCTTTTTTAAAGAAATAAAGACAAGTATTGCAATAGTGATGTGACCATAAAAAACATGAACATTAAGTGTAAGTTTTTTAAGCTTCAAACAAACATCATATTTTAATGTATCCACAAATGCCTAAACAAGTTTATCCAAGTCAGAAGGAAGATTTTCGATATGGGTGTGGCTTGCATAAGGCTGTAACTTTAAACAATCCAATTAAGGTGCACTTCTAAATTTTATCATAAATGTAATTTTGAAATAAAAAATTACTAAAATAGTTAGTGAATCTATTTTCATATCTAATTGCAAAATTTTAAACTCTAAAAATGATTCAACTCAAGTAAATTTATAAACACATGAAAATCTTGACAGTGGACGGTCTAGATAATATTTTGCAAGATACACTATTTTGTGGAGTCGAAATCTATTTTTCTGTTCATATTCATACATCTTGATGTCGAGATGATAAATTAGAGGGTTTTCCAACATTCAACAACCATTTATGATGGATTTTTGACGTGCACCTTTAATTCTACATTTTAAGGTTACAACTTTATATAAATGTTTTCCTTTGGATATTTGTCTATTTAAGATTTATTTTAACGTTCCAAGAAAATGGTTTGATAGGGTTGCAGCCCTATCAAAATAAGTAAAGCCTCACCTTACAACGCATCAAAAATTACAATTCAAACATTGAAAAACCTTTATATCAGTCATCTCAAATGTAATATTATGATTGTGAAAAAAAATTAGGATTTTAAGCTCTAAAAATAGTGTATATTTTAACAAATTATCTAGGCCGTCTATTTCACTCTAAAAATAAGTGTTCAACGATACACAAGATCTGTATGATTTTTCAATTTCAAAATTTATCGCCGATGTTGAAAATTGATTTTAGAACCATCATGGAGATTTCTATTGCCGACGCTTAATTTAATTTTCATAAAGCTAGTCCAAAAGAATTTGCACTCGCTGGAGAGTTCAAATGCCACTACCCAAAGTGCTTTACCTCAATAGATTTGAATTTAATGACATGTCTTCAAATTAAAATGCATAGCAAGGAGGGTCATAAGTTGGTGGGATACTAAATGATGATTTTCCCCTTTAAAAACATGAGAACTAAAAGTTCAAATGAACAAAGCGAGGTCCATAAGTTGGTGGGATACTAAATGATGATTTTCCCCTTTAAAAACATGAGAACTAAAAGTTCAAATGAACAAAGCTAGCCAACATTCTCACGAGTCTAACTCAATTAATTTTTCAAAAGTATTTGGTGAGTATCAACTTCAAAAAATGGGTAGGGACCTGTCTTCCTCATTGAATTAGCAAAAAGAAAACAAAAAGTACATGATGAGTCATTTTCAAAGGACTTTGGGCCAAACACATCTTAAATCACTGCAAATTTATTTTCGATTCGGATCTACGAGTTTAGAACTCCAAACTAAGGTAAATTTAATAATTTTTAAAGAAAACATTTGAAGTCCAAAATATACCCTAGATCACTGCAAATTTATTTTCGCTTTGGATCAACAAATTTCGAGCTCCAAAACTATTGCAAAATTAATGATTTTTCAATAACTAAAAGGAGTATATTTATATTCTCAAATTTATATTTAATAATAATGGTGATCAAGATGATAGACATGTGAAATTAGTACTAAAATCTTTGGGAAGATCTTGAATTTGGAAGGTGGACCACCAAAACCCCCACCCTTAAATAATTTTCCCCAAAATGAATGGAGTGAGAACTTTTTGTCATATTTTATTTTTCCCAAAGAACTTGTGAGCCGCCCATGTGGTCCACATGTCAAACTCCACACTCCTATTTTAGCGATTAGAGGGAAAGCTTCACTACGCAATACCACTTCTATTCCCTATAAATCGTCTACACGTGCCTATTTTAGAAAGCACGTGCCAATAGAATGTCGGAGGGAGCATAAAGCTGGTCCCATTGTTTGGTATGCGTGAAGTCAAAAGCATTCCATTATTTCTGTAAGGGGTCTATTTCACTTTTTTTTTTTTTTGTTTTATTGGGTAAACTTAGTGGGAAAGAAAAGCCCTTGCTTTTTCTGTTTTTTTTTCTCTTTTTTATTTTTATTTTTTTCAGATAAATTAAAGAGTTATTTTTTTTTCTTTTTTAAAGAAAAAAATTTATATAAAATTGTAACTTTATAATGTAGAGCTTCGGATGCATTTTACGTCCCAGAAATAGTATATTTTACAACATATTATCTACATTGTCCATTTTCAAGATTTTCATATGTTTATAAATCTACTTGATTTTAACTATTTTTAAAATTTAAAATTTTATAATTAGATATAAAAATAGATTTTGAAGTAATCCTAAAAACATTTTACATCAACGCACTTTACCTCTACAGCGACAGCTACATATGCATCCATATGCCAACCGCACCCTTTTTAAAAAAGTTAGTGGGTAGTGTTTGGATCGGAAACTACCACTTGGTAACTAAGTACGGGTACCCGGCCCCTTTCTTCATAGGCGTCACACCTGAGTAAATATTTGTGAATAGTTGCTTCTTCTTTCTTTTTCTTTTTCTTTTTTTTTTTTTAAATTAAAGAGTATAGTGTGTGTCCTTGGCCTTTGAGCTGGCATCTACATGTGTACTCATAAAAAAAAATCTAGGATTGGGAACCGGATTGGAAACCTGTTAAAAATCGATTAAAATAATAAATAAAGCAAAATTAGGGAAGCAAAATTTGGTATATGTTGGTATGAGTACAAGAGAGATGTAGAAAGATATTCAACCCTCTTATTGCATAAGAGCAGTACTTAAAACTTTTCAGGCTCAAACTCCCCTGGTTCACTCACACCCGATACAGTTTTGCCTTGGAATGACTACCCCTATAAATGGAGCAAGTATGGCCAAGTGCTAAAAGTATTTATTGAGACTTAATCGAGTCAGGCGGACCGATTTGGCTCAGTGGACAGTCAGACTCATGCTTGGGACCTTGGTGAGTTAGAGACCGAACCTGGGTTCTTAAGTGCTCCTTGAGGGAGATAAAAGTGGAATCTAGATTTCTAGCTAAATAATGTGGATGAATGGAATCAAGAAGATGGGTCCCCAGAGGATTGCTTGATGAAAGGAGTCGAATGATGTTTCAATCTACATTCTACAATGCAAATACAAATGGTTTTGTTTTGAGTATTCGAAACATTTAGATGAAAATATGCCTCTCTCTCTCTGGCATTCTAAAATCTAACTATGGGAATAGCAAAAATATTGTTTCACATAGCAAAGATTGAAGCAATACATATAGGGTAGAGCTCCCTATTAGTCTACCCTTCCAAACTATATAATTGGAGACAGTTTTTTAATTTAACTTTCTGTGGGTCTATCATCTCGAACATCATATTCATGAATCTGAAAAAAGAGAAGAACTTCAATACTATTTTCTTTTTTTTGGACTATTCATTTCAATTCTTCAAAAACTCGTTGAATCTCTATAGTTTTTAGAGCTCCAAAATCATGGAATTTAGTCCAACATGGCTCTTGAGTTATCGGAAATTTGATTTTAGGTGCTATAACCCTTGAAAACCAAGACAAACACATGAGTTAGCATACCCACCAAAAGCTTTTTCACACATGCATGTATTTAATCTTTAACTGCCAAAACTCTTTTCACAACTAAAATTTGTGAAAAGATTAAATACATGCATGTGTGAAAAAGAGTCTTGACAACTAAAGAGTCTTGATAGTTCAATATATGCATGTATTTTATCTTTGACTTATTTATCTTTAGGTAGTTGAATAGTAGGAATTGAGCTTGAGATGGTGCAATATTTGACTTCAATCTAGAAAAACAAAAAGGCAAGCACATAGTGGTTTTCTAGCAAAATTATCTAGTAATCAACTAATAAATTATAAAATCTATAAGAAATGTATTCAATGAGCACAACTAAAATTTGGATGGAAATTTGACATATCACATCAAGCCAGTGGATGGAGGTGGACAGCTCTCATATGTCATTCCTCAACTCAAAATTTATCATTAAGTAAATTATTTAGGGGTGGAGATTAGGTATAGCCTTGAAGGCACCTATTTTAGTGACTTAGGCTCTCCAAAGTCTATTTAGGAGGTGGTTGGAAGATCCAAATATTTTTCAGCCTCTCATCTCAATTACTACAATCATGAATCTAAAAAAATAAAACGGAAATTGATATTGTGCTTTAACAATGGTCCATTTTATACTATTTTTAAGCTTTCATTTCAATTCTTAAAAAATTAACAAATCTACCCTATTTTTTAGTGATACTTTGAGCAAAGGAATTACACATAAGTTCTCCATATAACTAAGGGAAAAAATTCAAGAAGGATTTAAATGAGAGATAATGCACATAAATTTTATGAGGTGCATGACATCTAGCAATGCAATAAAGCAAGTAAAAAAAAAATAGAAAATAGATAATACGTATACAAGGAATGGCCTCTAGGCTTAGGTGGTCAAGGTGGCTAGGTGCCACAACATGATATCTAAAATTTCATCGCGAAGTCATGAGATAGCATTGAAAAGGAAAAAAAAACGATATAGTGCATCCACAAATTATTGAGGTGCTGTAATCTACATAGAGAAACTTGTATAAAGGGTGAGCTTTTTATGCATCTCTGCATGCATAATTTTTTCTTGCTCAAAAATGTCTAGTCAGTCGATGATCAGACGGCAAGATTTAATTGACCAGGCATTATCATTACCTGACAAATACGATGGCATGTGACATTGTTTTCTGTGAACTTTCAATCGTACGATTAAGATCAGACAATTGTACGCATCCAGAAACATACAAATCATATGTATGCATAGAAACATCGGCAATTTTCCCTTGCAAAAGAATAGCTGCGATTACTTA
The DNA here is from genome assembly GCF_000471905.2 of Amborella trichopoda. The sequence continues at coordinate 1,726,473 of NW_006497421.1, forward strand.
ATTTATGCTTTAATCAAGACGTGCTGTTTCTCCCTTTTTCCTTTCATGGATAAAACAATGTGCTAAACGTTTCTTACTTGAGTCCTTCCAAGAAACGTTAATAAGAAGAGAAATTCAATGTATACATAATGGAAAAAGTTTATATAAAGCCGAGGCTCTGAACAATCAAATTAGAGCCTACATCAAAAATTTCACTAGAAGAGGTTGTTTTGATGCTCAAATATCCTCAAATTGATCATCTCAACATCAAGATGCATATACATGAGAAAAAAATGGATTTCAAGTCTTGGAAATAGTGTATTTTGGAATACATTATTGGATTGTCAATTTTCAAGATTTTCAAGTTTTCATAGATCTGTCGATCTACACTATTTTTTAAACTTTAAATTTTATAAAAAAATATTAAGGCTATCACAAAGATTTTTAGTATTGAAACCACATTTCTCAACACTATTTGAATGTAGGCTATAATTTGATTGTTTAGAGCCTAGGCTGTATACAAACCGCACCCATACATAATACATAAGGAAATAGTTTATGTAGAGCCCAGGTTCTAAACAATAAAATTAGATCCCACCACAAAATTTTATTGTTTTGATGCCCAAATATCCTCAAATTGATCATCTCAACATCAAAAAATACACATGAGAAAAAAAATGAATTTCAAGTTTTGGAAAAAGTGCATCTTGTAATGCATTTTTAGACCGTCAAATTTCAAGATTTTCCAGCTTTCATAGATCAGGTTGAAAGGCTATCGCAAAAATTTCTAGTACTGAAACCATATTTCTCGACACTATTTGAAGATGAGCTTAAATTTGATTGTTTAGAGCCTCGGCTCTATACAAACCGCACCCAATACATAAACATAGTTGAACTCGAATATTTTTTGAACCCTAGAGAGAGAGAGAGAGAGAGAGAGAGAGGGGCATTAGTTTTAGTAAGTTAGGATATCATTCTTAACATAGAGTTATAAGGCGATATACGAATAGCATTGGAATTTAAAAAAGTCGTGCTAGAGAGAGATGGTACATGATGAGAGAGAGATAAAGGTGAAAAATGAATAAGATCAAACTCGAGGAAATCGTGTGTGAGAAAGATGGTGCTTGATGAGAGAGAAATGAATAATGTCAAGCTCTAAAGAGAGAAAGATGAATAATGTCAAACTCCAGGAAATCATGAAGTAGATGGACAAAAGAGAGTATGGAAAACTCGTGATGTCATAACTACGAGGGATGTAAGAGAGAAGAGAGAGAAAGATATGAATAACGGAGAGAGAAAGAGGGATTAGAGAGAGAGAGAGAGAGAGGAGGGAGGAGGTAGGTAAGTAATAAGTCG